>JAJPUD010006349.1:2983-37663 GCA_023553655.1 Myrmecobius fasciatus
TATATATATATATATATATATAAATATTTAGATTCTGTCAGGCAGTAGGCTAACTCTAATCTCTACAATCAAGCATTAAACATGTTAAAAATAGAATATTTAAGTATTAAATGATACCCTAAAGTCCTAAAATAATAAATAATATTTTAGGGCTAGTTTTCAGCAAAATTCTATAGTGAGCAAAGATTGTGTTGGATGTTCACAACCAATACAGTGATAATTAAGTTTGTGTCTAAGGACTCTATTGTCTTAAGTCTGTCCTCTCTGATTCTTACCTGGCCTGCCCCTCCCTTGCCCCAAATGTCTAATTATGGCCTCAGGAGTGAAACAAGGCTGCCCACTCTCACCATTACTACTTAATATTGTATTAGAAATGTTAGCTTTAGCAGTAAGAGAAGAAAAAGAGATAAAAGGAATCAGTGTAGGTAATGAAGAAACCAAATTATCACTCTTTGCAGATGACATAATGGTATACTTAGAGAATCCCAGAGACTCAACTAAAAAACTACTAGAAACAATTCACAACTGTAGCAAAGTGGCAGGATTCAAAATTAATCCACATAAATCATCAGCATTTTTATATATTACCAACAAAGTTCAGCAGCAAGAGATACAAAAAGAAATTCCATTTCAGATAACACATGATAGGATAAAATATTTGGGAATCTATCTGCCAAGGAAAAGTCAGAAACTATACGAACTAAACTACAAAACACTTTCCACAGAAATAAAATCAGACCTAATCAATTGGAAAAACATTAAGTGCTCATGGGTAGGCAGAGCGAACATAATAAAAATGACAATACTACCCAAACTAATCTACTTATTTAGTACCATACCAATCAAACTCCCAAGAAATTATTTTACAGATCTAGAAAAAACAGTAGCAAAGTTCATTTGGAAGAACAAAAGGTCAAGGATTTCAAGGGGATTAATGAAAAAAAAAGGCAGATGAAGGTGGCCTTGGTGTATCAGATCTAAACCTATATTATAAAGCAGCGGTCATCAAAACCGTTTGGTACTGGCTAAGAAATAGAGCAGTCGATCAGTGGCACAGGATAGGATATCAGGACAATCTAGGCAATAACCTTAACAATCTAGTATTCGATAAACCCAAAGACCCCAGCTTTTGGGTTAAATACTCACTATTCGGCAAAAACTGCTGGGAAAATTGGAAACTAGTGTGGAAGAAATTAGGGCTTGACCCATACCTAACACCACATACCAAGATAAGATCTAAATGGGTTCATGATCTAGATATAAAGAGGGACTTTGTAAGCAAGTTAGAGGAACATAATATAGTTTATCTCTCAGACCTGTGGAGATGGAATAAATTTATGTCCAAAGAAGACCTGGAACTCCAAATTGAACACGAGATGGATAATTTTGATTATATTAAGTTAAAAAGTTTCTGTGCAAACAAAACAAATGCAGACAAGATTAGGAGGGAAGCATCAAATTGGGAAATCATCTTTACATTCAATGGTTCTGATAAAGGCCTCATTTCTAAAATATATAGAGAATTGTCTCATATATATAAGAATTCAAGCCACTCTTCAATAGATAAGTGGTCAAGGGATATGAACAGACAATTTTCAGATGATGAAATTAAAACCATCTCTAGTCATATGAAAAGTTGCTCCAAATCACTATTGATCAGAGAAATGCAAATTAAGACAACTCTGAGGTACCACTACACACCTGTCAGATTGGCTAAAATGACAGGAAAAGATAACGATGAATGTTGGAGGGGATGTGGGAAAACTGGGACACTAATACATTGTTGGTGGAACTGTGAACGGATCCAACCATTCTGGAGAGCAATTTGGAGCTATGCTCAAAAAGTTGTCAAACTGTGCATACCCGTTGACCCAGCAGTGTTTCTACTGGGCCTATATCCCAAAGAGATCTTAGAGGAGGGAAAGGGCCCCACATGTGCAAGAATGTTTGTGGCAGCCCTTTTTGTAGTGGCTAGAAACTGGAAACTGAAGGGATGCCCATCGATTGGAGAGTGGCTGAATAAATTATGGTATATGAATGTTATGGAATATTATTGCTCTGTAAGAAACGACCAGCAGGATGATTTCAGAGAGGCCTGGAGGGACTTGCATGAACTGATGCTGAGTGAAACGAGCAGAACCAGGAGATCATCATACACAGCAACAACAGTATTACATGATGATCAATTCTGAAGGACATGGCTCTCTGCAACAAAGAATTGTCTCAAACCAGTTCCAATTGTTCAATGAAGAAAACCATATACACCCAGAGAGAGGGATATGAAATATGGACCACAACATAACATTTTCATGATCTCTATTGATATTTGCTTGCATTGTGTTTCCTTTCTCTGATTCTTTTTTTTTCTTGTAGATAGGATTTTTCTTGCATAACTTCTCAAGCATTTCAACATTATTAACATGTAGTGGACTTCCTGCCATCTAGGGGAGGGGAGGGGACTGGGGGTAAAATTCGTAATGGAAAGCTTTGTAAAGATCAATGTTGGGGGACAACCCATATACATGTTATACAAATAAAAAGCTTTAATAAAAAAAATAAAAAAACTGCCAAAAAAAATTTAAAAAAATTTAAAAAAAATTTGACTCAGTTTTCTATACATTTGAGAAATGAGGCCTTCATCAGAAAAATTGCTTCAATTTTTTTTTCATAATTATTATTGTTAACTGTATTTCCCTCATTTATTCTATTCACTCTTTCCTTTTACCCTGTCCCTCCTCAAAAGTCTTTTGCTTCTGACCAATCCCTTCCCCAGTATGCACTCTCTTCTATCAATTTCCCCCCCTTCTCTAATCCCCTTCCACTTCTAGTTTCCTGCAGGGTAAAATAGATTTACATATCCATATTGAGCATATGTTATTTACTATTTGAGCCAATTCTGATGGCAATAGGTTTCACTCACTCTCCCTCCCCCCTCTTTCTATTCCTTTATTGTAAAAGCTTTTTCTTGCCTCTTTTATGGCAGATAATTTATACCACCCCCCCTCTTCTTTTCCCCTCTTCCCAATACTTTCCTTTCTCATCCCTTAATTTTATTTTTTTAGATATTATCCCTTAATTTTCACCTCATACCCTCTATCTTTATATACTCCTAATTTCCAAAATAAGGAGAAAGTTCTTAAAAGTATCATCCTCCCCAATAGGAATATAAAAAGATAAACGTAATTAAATCCGTTATGAGTTTCTTTTCCTGATTATCTCTTTATGTTTCTCCTCTATTTGAAAATCAGATTTTCTATTCATCTATGGTCTTTTCATCACAAATGCTTAGACATCCTCTATTTAATTGAATATCCACTTTTCCCCTGAAGAATTATGCTCAGTTTTGCTGGATAGGTGATTCTCAGTTGTAATCTTAGCTCCATTGTTCTCCACAGCATCATATTCCAAGTCCTCCAATCTCTTTGGAGATTCATGCCTAGTAGTGATACTCCCCCCTTTCTCATATTCGCTTACCTACTTTCCTACAGGATAAGATAGATTTCTAGACCTATATTGGTTGTAATTCTGATCTCCAGAATATCATATTCCAAACCCTCTGGTCCATTAATGTAGAAACTGCTCAATCCTGTGTTATCCTGACTATGGCTCTACTATATTTGAATTGTTGCTTTCTGGATACTTACAATAGTTTCTCCATAACCTGGGAGTTTGGGGATTTGGCCATAATATTCATATGAGTTTTCATCTTAACATCTCTTTCAGGAAGTGACTGATAGATTCTTTCAATTTCCATTTTACCCTCTGATTATAGAATATCAGAACAGTTTTCCTTGATAATTTTTTGTGATTTCCAGGTTCTATTTTTGATCATCACTTTTGGGTAGACTAATAATTTTAAAATTATATCTCCTGAATCTATTTTCTAGGTCAATTGTTTTTCCAATGAAATATTTTTAATCTAGATTTTGTATTCTTTTGGATTTGTTTTATTGTATCTCAATTTCTGGTAAAGTCATTAGCTTCTATTTGCTCAATTCCAATTTTTAAAGAATTATTTTCCTCAATAAGTTTTTGTACCTCTTTCCCCATTTGACCAATTTTGCTTTTTAAGGAATTCTCCTTATTAACTTTTTGTATTTCCTTTTGCATCATTCTCATTTCTCTTTCCAATTTTTCATCTACTTTTCTTACATGATTTCAAAATTCCTTTTAAGTTTTTTCTATGTCCTGAGACTAATTCTGGTTTTTCTTGGAGACTTCGGATATAGGCACTTTGACTTTGTTATTATCTTCTGTGTGTGTATTTTGATCTTCCTTGTTATTTGAGTAGCTTTTTATGGTCAGTCTTTTTCCGTTATTTGTTCACTTTCCCAGGCTATTATTTGCTTTTAACTCTTTATTAAAGCAGAGCTTTGTTTCCAGGGTGGAGGGTCCACTGTCCAAAGCTTGAGGGGTTTTGTGCAGTTGTTTTCCGGGATTCTTCTAGGGAAATATACTGTGAGCCAGTACTGCTTCTCAGATCTGATTATGGGTAAAGCAACAGAGTCCTCCCCCAGTCCCAGCAAAGAGGTCTTTGCAATATTCCTCTGACAGCTCTCTTTTGACCCTCCCTCTTATTGTGAGCTGAGATTTCCAGAAGCTGCAAACTGTTGCTGCTGCAGTCACTGTCACTGCTTTGGTTGCTGCTGCTACTGTAGCACTGCTGCCATCACTATTGATTCAATATCTCCTAAAGTTTGATAGTTTGATCTTGGACTGAGACTCCCTTCACAATCTAGTTTGCCAAAACTTTCCTACTCAATTGTCCTTGGCCTCCGTGGGCTGAGAGTTCTAGACATCACTGCCACTTCCACCAATTTAGAGGCCCCATGGCCCAAGCTGACCTGACATGGCTTATGCTGTGACTATGCTTCAAACCTACATAGATACAACTCCTCCTGAGCTTCTAACTGGAAAATTGTTCCACTCCATCTTTTTGTGGGTTCTGATATTCTAAAATTTGTTGAGAGTCATTATTTACAGGCAGAATTTGGGCAAGTCTCTACCTGAGTCACTTCACCATCTTAGCTCTACATTGGGATTGTCATTTCTAAACATACCCTCATTCCCAGCAAAATTTTGCCTTCCTTTAGAAACATGTTGTATGCTTTCTAGTTGATAAGTACCTATGCTAATAAATTAATCATTACTAATGGAAATAGAACACAGTATACCGATAGGGACCATTCTTTTCTCGCAAATAATGTGTGTAAATTTTATTGGTCTTCTTAAGAGCATGTCACTATATTGTTGTCTTAGTCAAAGTAAGAATTTCAATACAACAGTACAACAGAAGACAAATCAAAGAGAATTTTGTATGAGTACCACTATGAAAGCCTCTTACTCTATGTAAGCAGAGTATATATGTATATATATATATATGTATATATATGTATATATATATATGTAATGCAACCCAAAGCACTGAATATTCTACTTTCAATTTTAAAGTACTTAGTTATGACCCTTTCTACAAAAAGTTATCCATAACTCCATAGATGATGGTCCCCTTCTCCCCTTCAGATTAGTTACAACTTGCATTTGTTAAATAAGTGCCTACTATGTGCCAGGCATATCTTTGATTATGTTGATACCATAGGTAAATTATAATCTCCCTAATGTCAATAATAGTTGCATATTTTTCTTCATGTAGACATAGAGCCTTTATATAGTCTCACATACATACAGACATATACACATATGTATATATCCATTCATAATATATATTGAATTGGTATAGAAAACATATTTTTAACATTATTAGAAAAGAAAGTGACATAAAAAAATTGAAAATGAATGTTGTAAAATTATGGGGGGGGAAACAGGTATAGTCTCAAAGAAAAGAAATGACACTTCATCTACTCTTCTTTTGGGTATAAAGAGTTCATGGGTATGAAGAGGCAATTAAGTGGCACAATGGATAAAATTTCAGGCCTGAAGTCAGGAAAACTCACCTTCTTAAGTTCAAAATTAACCTCAGATATTTACTACCTGTGCAGCCCTGGGCAAATCACTTAACTCTGTTTGCCTCAATTTATTCATAGGTAAAATGAGCTGGAAAAGCGAACAGAAAATCACTCTAGGATCTTTGCCAAGAAAACTCCAAATGGAATCACAAAGAGTCAGACACAACTGAAAAAATAAATGGATGCAAGCATATTCGAATTTATTTTTGACATATTGATTGATTTTTTTTCTAATTTTTTTTCTTTTTCTCTGTCATTTTTTTTCTTTAAAAATGCTTTGTTAGGGGAAGGCAGATGGCACAGCGGATAGAGCACTGGCCCTGAAGTCAGGAGAACCTGAGTTCAAATTTGACCTCCGACACTTAATACTTCCTACCTGTGTGACCCTGGGCAAGTCACAACCCCAATTGCCTCAGCAAAAAAAGGCTTTGTTATATTGAAAAGACTCTATAAATTTCTAGAAAAGAAAATTATAGGCCATGAAAATATCAAAGAAATAAATAAGAGATGATTTATTTAAATAGAAAGAAAATGAGAACTTTGCCAAAATTCTAAGATGCTAAAAAGTCTAAGTTACACTACATACACATCCTCTTAATTTTCTGCTTTCTTTCTTCTAATTTCATGTAGCTTCACAATTCTTCAAGCAAATAATTTCCTTGGTAAATGTGTAAACAAATTTCAAATAAACAATGCCAAGTTCATCAAACTGGTATTTTATCCTAACATATTTTATAATTTTTCATAATAATTTAGTGTTTCTATTTTATTCGTTGTTGCTATTGCTCATTTTGTTGTTATTGTATATCAGGTACTTATAATTCTTCTTTAACCCTTCTTTTCCAGGAAAGAAAATTAACATTAACTTCATGAAGGAATGTATGATTGATATTAGAGGCTGATTAACTACTAGAATTGGAAGGAAGGAAAAAAAGGAGGAAATGAATGACCACAAATAGGGGATTAGTAAAAATGAAGCCCATGATCATAGATTTAAGACTTCCTTGAAGGTTATTTAATCCAATTTCTCCCTTTTTAATAAATGAGAAAATTGAGGTCCAGAGAGGTAAAATGATTTTTCCTGGGGCTCCTGGAGAGTAGGTGTCAGAGCCAGGATTTTGCCTCAGAGTCTATTATTACAAATCCAACATTCTTTCCACTTTATCATAATGCTAGAAGACCTCTGGATACTCTGCTTATCTTGCAAATAAGAGTAGCACAGAAAAAAAAAAACAATATAAACCAAATGATTTTAATATGGAGCTGGCAGTACTCACAATGAGTAGGATAAAGATAGAAAGAGAAAAAATCTTTTTTTTTTTACTGGAATATAGCATTCATCAAAAACTAAGAGGTTTCTATTATCGAGGATGATGAATGACCTCGATTTGGAAAATCTTTATAACTTCTTGTTACTCATCCAAGAGTTTCTGCATTGTTTTCCTTCCTGTGACTAGTTTTTCTTTGGTTTTGTTTTTGTTTTTAAGGAAAGAAATAATGGATTAATAGAATTGTGTAAATGGAGTCAAGAATAACATGGGTCAATATCTCAGTCTGAGATTTCTTTTGTAAGTATCTAAGACTATTTGTGATCCTGATAGACAAGCTCCTGACCTCCTGTGTCTGTTTCCTCATTGATAAAAGAGATGCAATAATGGCTAAAGTATGTCACAGAATAATTATGAGGCTCAAATGAGATAAGGTATGCATCAAATTTTAAAATAACCTAAGCAATCAATAAGCATTTATTAAGTACCTGTTATGTTATGAGATTGGAATATCTAGGCCACAGCTTGAAATATAGAAAAGACAGATATCTATCCAGAGATGGAGTACCCTTAACAAAGTCATATAAAGATATATTTTCTAGATGTCTTAAAAACCTAAACAAAAGTGCTTTAAACTAAAACACACACACACACACAAGAAAATGAAGAAGAAAAAACTATCCATGTATATTCTCCATTCCAGATATAAAGCCAAGGAACAAAAAAGGAAGAATACCATTTGAGACTCCCACAACTTCATAGGACACAAAATCTAAGAATGTAGGGTGTATTAAAGCCCACAAACTAAAGGAAACAAAATACCTAAAAAAGTGTTCCATATTAAATCTCATGACTTCAAATGTATATACATTATTCACCAAAGTATGCAATAAGCAAGAAAAATTAGAGGTCTACAGGTAATGAAATAGATGTGATTTCATTTTGATCAGTGAGCTTTGAGGGAATGAAATACATGAGTAGATCATGATTAAAGATAAGCATGCAATATTCAAAAGAAATATAAGAGATAAAAGGGAGGATGGTGTAGCATTGTATATTAAGAAGTATATTTATGTAAAGAAATCCAGAAATATTTGGGAGGAAGTATTTGGTAAGAATTTAGATGATCAGTGGGGAAACAATAGATTTTACCACTTGAATATACAACAGAATGCATGGACAGAAAAAAAAAAATAGATGAAGAATGTGGCGAGCAGTTCAGGCTAGCACAGGAAGTATGATATAGTTGTGATAAGAATCTCCAATTATCCAGACATTTTTGACAAAAGCACAATCTGCTAATAACTACTTGATTTGCCTTAGTGATAATTTCATCCTTCAAAAGATGAAGGGAGGAATAAGGGGAATTTTGATTCTGGATGTGATACCCATGAATAGGGAGAGGCTTGTTGCTAGAGTAGAAATTCTGGAGACCTTGGGGGAGATATTATCACTTCTTACTAGAATTTATGATAAAGAAGAAGAGAAAATCTGGGTATATTCTGACATCTGCAATAGATTTTGGAAAATAGTTGTCAAATTTTTCAGATTAAAAACAGAAATGATCTTGTGGACAAAAAACAATATAAGGGATGCCAGAAGGAATAGAAGATGCTAACACTTGAACAGTATGTCTGTGATCTGAGACCCTGTTATATATTATCAGTCGCTCCCCTTTTCTGATCATAATTTTCCTATCAAATAACTTCTCCTGCAAAAGTCCTCACTGGTCATATATTTGTTTATATTAACAATATACTCATAATTGTCCCCCTGAGGCACCACAAATATCAATTGTAGGATATTAACTTATGTATATACATATATATACATACACACACACACACACCATAATGTCCTTTCTCTAAAGCACATAACCCTTTTTAAGATAGTACTTACTGAAATGTCATGCTAAACAAGATTTGTCAAAGTGAGGTTAGAATTGTCTAGTTATTCAATAAGCATTTATAAAAAATTATAAATATTTATTATTTATGTTCTAAACACTGCATCAATTGCTGCAAATACATAAAAAAGTAAAGACTTAAGAAGCTCATAGACTAATGGGGAAGACAACATTCAAATAATTATATATTAATAAAATATCTTGGCCTATGGAGATAATTTTTTTTCATTATCTTCACATGATGTACAAGATAGGTATGCTTTTTACTTTATTTGTATAAGAAAACTGTTTATCTGTTCAAAATTGGATATTCATTTAAAATTAGTATATTATCTTTAATAAATTCAACTTGGAGCATTTATTACAGCAAAGGAACTATGCTTGCTAAAAGAAAAAAATGAATGTTATATTCAAATTCAAAAAAAACCTTAAAATGTCTTTATGGACCTTCAATTCTATTATGGAGATAAAAAATGTAAGTCATTTTAATACCAAGTAAGATTATTAGCTAAAATAAATAGGGAATGAATAGTAAAAATAAACAGTCTTATAGACTCAAGATTTAGGATGTCAAGTTCAAGAAACAGCTCATAGACCAAGATAGCTATAAAGTACTAATTTGAAATGTCTGGAAAAGTGATATGAACCAGATGTGGAGGGATGTAAATATCTGGCAGAAGATCTTCCATTTTATTAATACAATAGGAGTCTTAAATTTTTTCTCTGCCTTAGATACCTTTGGGACTCTGGTGAAACAGTGAACTATCTGATGAGACCTCTTCTTAGAATAATCTTTTTAAATAATAATATTACAAAAGAATCAATTATATGAAATAAAGATGATTTTTTTCTATCCAAATGTACAAAATCAATATATGACAAAGAGTTTCATGAATCCTAGGTTAAGAATCCTTAATCTAGAAGCAAGAATGGGTGAAAAAATGTTAAAGGTTTGAGAATACAGAATCATAATTTGAATGCAAAGAATTGTAGAGCTGCTCTGAGTTTTGAATTGAGAGGGAGTTTCTAAATGCAGAACCAGAGTGACATGATGTTCTCATATGATCAACAAATCATAAACCCATAATTACACCTTTATAAAGGATAAAATAAAGTAAAACAGGAACAAGAGGACTATACTCTCCAAAAGAGGGAAGATACCAAAGATGGTACTGCTACAATTGTTAGATTTCCTTGAAATTCAATTAAAGTTAAAGTTCAGCCAAATTTAGAGGTTCTTAACCTCAATCATAACATATATGCCTACATATATGTGTGTATATGTATCTATGAATAGCATGTATATATACATATGCACATATACATTTGTGTGTATATGCATGTATACTTTTTTTTTACTTTTGAGTATATATATGTATTTATATACATACACAAGAGACACCCATATATACACACAGTATTTCAACATAATTCATTTATTTTTACAAGTCTCTGTATTTTATTTCATGCACTCAAAAAAGCATCCCTAGGCTTTACTAGAAAGACAGAAAAGCTTAAGAACTCTTCCTTTGGAAGAGATAAGTTCACATAAATGAATGCCTGTGGATAGAGTATTTTAAAGTAAAAATGAAATGGGAAAGGGGTATGTAATCACAGAAAAAATATGTAGCTGATAGCCATGGAATAGCCTATAGGACACTAAGAGAAACTCTTCAATTTCCTAGATTGGAACATAGTAAGAAGGGAAAGGTGCAAAAAATAGAGTTGCTAACTTCTGTCTCATCATGAACTTTATTGACACCTCCTGATACTACAATGGAATTTCAGAATAAAATGTATAAATTTGTGGATTGAAGAGGCAAGAGCAAGCCTATATCTGAACATAATGAATGCACAATAGAAAGAATGAGCCCACATTCTAGAAAATATCAGGATGTTTATGAATGGGAAGGCTGATATAATACATTTGATTATCTTACAGAGTAAATAGTGATAAAAGTCATGACATTCATTGATATCCTATTTGTTCCTTAGTGGAAGGAAAAGTTTGCTCTTTGCATTAAGTTTCCATGGGAATCCTCATTTTTTATTCCACTGTGAAGAAGCAAATGTGATTCACCAAGTTTTCAAATCTGGTCCAGCTATGGCCAGCCCAAAATATAAATAGAAATCTAAAATCTCTTCTTTCTCATCCCAGAACTTGTATATTTTCACTGCCTTCTGCCATCACAGTTGGATGGATTTCAAGTACAAAAATGTGCAGCCCCAGAGGAACATTTTAAGAAGGTTATGAGCCACTCAGAGATTCAGGAGCATATCATTGCTGAAAGAAGACCGTGGGGAATTATCCATATCCATAAATCAATAAGCATTTTTGATGGGTATACTTAATTCATCCAAACTTTCTGAAATAAACTTGAGAACTCAATTTACTGGACTTGTCAACTTCTAAACAATCATCATTTTTCTTTACCTCTTCCCTTTTATGGATTTTATAATTTTGACCTGTCATTCCAGGCTTCTGGTAGCTTCATAAGAGTAGAACAACAATAGGGATCAGATAATTTTGCTCCCAAATTATCTGTTATTCCTAAATTAGAGAATTTCAAACCCAAATTCATGATAAGAATACTTCTATCTTGATAAGTATGAAAATTATTATCTTATGATAAATCTCATAGGATAATTCATAGTTTGCTAGCAAACAGGCTTTAAACAAGTCGCTATCATTCTATTTATAGCAAAGCAAAAAAATTGTTACAAAGTAGACAATTTTAGGATTTTTTTCAGGCAGTATATTGGCAAGGTAAAAGGAAGAAGACTTCTGGGGTCAAGGAAATCCAACAATTTTTTGTAATAAGAACCTGAGCAAATCATATAGCCTCTTAGTGCCCCCAGAAAACTCCCCTAAACTATAAATTACTGAGCAGGTATTGATATGCATTAGGAAAGAGTTCCCTCATTGAGAGTTTCCTATTGCAATGAAACCACAGGTCCAGCATAAAAAATCATTTAACTGAGGCAAAGGCCTTAGAGATAAAACCTTTATTTTTCTCATGAAAGAATCCAGTGTCTTTTGCATTCATTATTTTTCTATTCATATTTTTTTCTAAATTATTTGATTTGTACCTGATAGTGTTTTTACTTCTAGATATAATGAGCAGTTTTCTCTTGCACACCCTGACAACTCTATAAAACCAAGTTTAGAAAATGTACTATTATCCTAATACCACTAATCCAAGCTCCTGTAAAAGTCCCCCAAAATTCAAATTTGAAAAACACAGCTCAAAAAGGTAATGACAGGCACCAGTTCCAACTCATTGGCAGCATGGAAGCACCAATTTAATTTCTACCATAACATTTTTGCTGTTGCTAGTGCATCAAAAAAATTTTTTTCCACAGCTTCTTAAATGACAGAAATCATCCCGTCACTTTGTTTCATAAAATTGACACCCCAGGGAAATACAAAATACAGTAAGAACTTTAGTAAAGCTTTTTCCTTATATCTTGCTAAATATTTCTGAATTCCTTTTTCCCTCTTTGAAGCTAATGTCATCAAGTCTCAATTGCTTGTTCTTTTATTCTTGTTCTGTTCATGTACTAGAAGATTCCTTGGCTTCCCTCTCTGCAGATAGTTGGTATTTTAAAAAAGTGTTACTCATAGTCAGGGATTTTACTGAAGGATGGTTTGAATTCTGTGACAAAGAAAAAGGAACTTCATGCAATTATTTCACAGGATAATAAACATATGGAATAAATTACTAAGGAAAGTGATTCAGAGAGTTTAGAGAACAATTCAATTTGTTTCTGCAGGCGGTGGATTAGAGAATAGAATGAGGAGGAAAATGAAACTCACAAAGAGAGTGTTGGAGAGCTAACTTCTTATTTGAGCTCATCAGACTCAATAACAAACTCCTTCTCCCCTTCATTAGGGGCAAAGGATCTGACATCACCCTCAGAGCAAATTAAAATAAAGAAAAGTAGCTATTCTTCTTAGAAAATGAACTCCTTTTGAGAAAAAAAGAGCAAGATAGATGTAACCTTAAGCCCTGGATGAAAGATATAAATGGGGGAAAGGAAATCTGACTAATTGATTCAATAAATTTTCTATACACATGTATATTTCCAATGCCAAGTAAACTTGGTCCTATTTGAGCAGAAATTCCAGAGATTCAGATAAATTCATTCTACTTTGAGAAATATTTATTGTATACCTACTAAATGTGACGCATTATGCATTAGGAATAAAGAATAAAAAGACAGAAAGGAAGCCAACCCTGACATCAAGAAGCCTGAGATTACAGATTTTATTCCAGAAGAGTCCTTGAACATGATTGAGTCCAATCCCTTGAATTTTTAAAGACAAACAAACTAATGCCAGAGTAAGTGAATTGCCTGCTATCACACAGCTAATAAAATAAGGTTTTGATGTAGTATTTTAACTCTTCTTAAGATGATCTCTGATGTATTTTCCAGCTATAAATCAGAGGCAGCTAGGTGGCAGAGTGTATAGAGTAATGGCACTGAAATTAGGAATGAGAATTCAAATGCAGCCTCACTCATTTACTATTTGTGTAGGACCATGTTAGCATCTATTTAACATTGTTATTATAAGGATCAAATAAGATAATATTTGTGAAGTGCTTAACACAATGCCTAGCACATGACTGGCATTAAATAAATGCTTCCTATTACCTGCTCTATCATCTCCCCTACATCCACTCCCATATTTCTTGTACATAGTAGAATTCCCTGTCTAGACTTTTTAGTTTGGAGATTTAGATGACATTGCATCACTTGCTTGCATAAGTTCTGCTCAGAATTATTAAGGATATCTGACATTATAGGGGTTTCTTATATAGATGATGATTAATTCTTTCCTAATGAACCAAAGAAGAAAAGGGGATTTATTCTTGTGCTCTGAAATGTCTCTTTCCTGTGTCCTTGAGGATTCATTTGAATTTATTTATTTTTTTATTAAAGCTTTTTATTTGCAAAACATATGCATGGGTAATTTTTCAACATTAACACTTGCAAAGCCTTTTGTTCCAAATTTTTCTCTCCTTCCCCCTAGCCCCTCCCCTAGATAGCAGGTAGTCCAATATATGTTAATTATATTAAAATATATATGTGACAAATCCAATATATGTATACATATTTATACAGTTATTTTGCTGTGTAGGAAAAATCGGATCTACAAGAAAAAAAACCTGAGAAGGAAAACAAAATGCAAGCAAACATCAATAGAAAGCATGAAAATGCTATGATATTGTCCACACTTAGTTCCCACAGTCTTCTCTCTGGGAGTAGATGGCTTTCTTCATCACTGAACAATTGAACTGGTTTGAATCATATCATTGTTGAAGAGAACCATTTCCATCAGAATTGATCATCAAATACTCTTGTTGTTGTCATGTATAATGATCTGGTTCTGCTCATTTCACTTAGCATCAGTTCATGCAAGTCTTTCCAGGCCTCTCTGAAATTATACTGCTGGTCATTTCTTACAGAACAATAATATTCCATGACATTCATATACCATAATTTATTCAGCTATTCTCCAATTAATGAGCATCCATTCAGTTTCCAGTTTGTAACCACTTCAAAAAGGGCTGCCACAAACATTTTTGCACATGTGGGTCCCTTTCCCTCCTTTAAGCTCTCTTTGGGATATAAGCCTAATAGAAACATTGCTATGTCAAAGGATATGCACAGTTTGATAATTTTTTGAGCAGAGTTCCAAATTGCTCTCCAGAATGGTTGGATCTGTTCACAGTTCCACCAACAATGTATCAGTGTCCCAGTTTTCCCACATCCCCTCCAACATTAGTCATCTTTTCCTGTCATCTTAGCCAATCTGATAGGTGTGTAGTGTTATCTCAGAGTTGTCTAAATTTGCATTTCTCTGATCAATAGTGATTTGGAACACCTTTTCATATGACTAGAGATAGTTTTAATTTCTTCATCTGAAAATTGTCTGTTCATATCCTTTGACCATTTATTGACTGGAGAATGGCTTGAATTCTCATAAATATGAGTCAATTCTCTATATATTTTAGAAATGAGAGCTTTATCAGAACCCTTAAATGTAAAAATGATTTCCCAATTTATTGTTTCCTTCCTAATCTTATTTCATTAGTTTTGTTTGTACAAAAACTTTTTAAGTTAATATAATCAAAATTATCTATCTGGTGTTCAATTAAGAGTTCCAGTTCTTCTTTGCACACAAATTCCTTCCTTCTCCACAGATTTGAGAGGGAATGTTCCTCTAATTTGTTTATAATACCACTCCTTATGTCTAAATCATGAACTCATTTAGATCTTATCTTGATATGTGGTGATAGGTGTGGGTCAAGTCTTAATTTCTTCCATACAAGTTTCCAATTTTGCCAGCAGTTTTTGTCAGACAGTGAGTTCTTATCCCAAAAGCTGGGGTCTTTCGGTTTGTCAAACACTAGATTGTTATGGTTATTGCCTAGTTTGTCCTGTTATCCTATCCTATTCCATTGCTTGCTACTCTGTTTCTTAGCCAGTACCAAATGGTTTTGATGACCACTGCTTTATAATAGTTTTAGATCTGTTGCAACAAAGGCACCTTCATCAGCATTTTTTTTATTAATTCCCTTGAAATTCTTGACCTTTTGTTCTTCCAGATGAACTTTGCTACTATTTTTTTAGATCTGTAATATAATTTCCTGGGAGTTTGCTAGGTATGGCACTAAATAAGTAGATTAATTTAGGTAGTATTGTCATTTTTATTATATTTGCTCGGCCTACCCATGAGCACTTGATATTTTTCCAGCTGATTAGGTCTGATTTTATTTGTGTGGAAAGTGTTGTATATTTTTGTTTGTATAGTTCCTGACCTTCTCTTGGTAGATAGATTCCCAAATATGTTATACTATCAACAGTTATTTTGAATGGAATTTCTTTTTGTATCTCTTGTTGCTGAACTTTGTTGGTGATATATAAAAATGCTGCTGATGATTTATGTGGATTTATTTTGTATCCTGTAACTCTGCTAAAGTTGTGAATTGTTTCTAGTAGTTTTTTAGATGAGTCTCTAGTTTATATTATCGGAATTTATTTATTCTTAAATCTAAAGCAGGACAAGAATCAGCAAGAAAAAAGAATCAGTGGAATATATTCAGTAAAAGTTTAATAAAACAATCTATGGTGAGGTAAGAAATATCAATATTTAGATCCCCTATGAATCCATAACCTCTTTAAATACGTTTTTTGTTTGGGGACATAACCGGAGTTATATGACTTGCCCATGGTCACACAGACAGTAAGAGTCAAGTTCTGAGGCCATATTTGAACTCAGATCCTCCTGACTCTGAGGTTGGTGGTCTATGCATTAAGCCATGTAGCTGACTCTGTAAAGATTTTTCTAGGTCATTGAATACCAAGAAAGATAGGCAATGCTTAAAACTTTTAAGTTACTTGCCAGATAGATGGTTGAAATAACCTTTATTGATTTTGCATGTATGGGATTAGAGAAACTTGCTTAGGAACCTATTTTGGCTTTGACAAATACATTATTTTGGGTACATGCCATTGATTATTTAATTCAAAATTTGAAAATACTTTGGGTCACTATATTTCCATTGCTTCCACGTTTAAAAGATAACAAACTATAATTAGATAGTCTTTTTAAAATATGTTCATACTTGTGGATACAAAGTTAAAGGATGAAAAGACCAAGGCTAGTACTGACTCCAGACCCAATTCAACAAACATTGATTAAGCCTCTACTAGGCACTACTCTAGGTACTGAAGATGCAATAATTTTTTTTAAATACCCTGCCTTCAACGAGTTTACATTCTGTTTGGGGGGGGTGTAGTATATTCATAGATAATTATATAAAAAAAAATTCAAAAGCGTGACATCACCAAGAACTGGTCACATCAGGAAAGCTTTCACCCATGAAGTGGTACCTTAGATAAGATTTGAAGGAAGCCAAAGCTTCTACAAAACAGAAGTGAGCCATAAGTTTGTTCCAGTTAAAGAACAATTTGTACAAAACTATATAGGCAGGAGTTCAAGGAACCCATAGATTAGCTTTGGTTGGCTTGGAGAGTATGGAACATAGAATAATAAAAAGATCAAATCTCGCTTTCTGTCATGGTCATCAGACAAAGTCTCCTCCTCAGAGATTCTACTCCATCCTTTTCTTTTTAAAACTGCAGCTTATAGAAAATCGAGATGTTTCTAAACAATAATAAAGCAACTTCTTCCTGGATTGAAATCCAGTTGTAGTCAAATGTCATATAAGTGACAAAATTCACTTTTTTAATCTTTGTTTTTCTTTTTTAAAGGTTAAGTCCCCGATCACTCCCAGGCTTTAAAATATAGCAGCTACTAGCAGTCTTGATCCTAATAATGATTGGCACATAAGCTGTCACCTGTTCTGATTCTGACTGATTTCAATCTGTCCTTTCTTAGGCAGTCTGGTGGCTCCCTATCGCTAGAGAATCAACATATTGACACACACCTGATCAGGATTTCTGAATTCAAGTTATCAACCTGCCTTTACCACAAGAGCAAATATTACAAATATTACAAGTCCATGCCCCATCTCCAACTCAGAGGTTTATTCTTTAAATAACTATATGGTCATGTCCCTAGCCATTTCTTTAGAATTCACAGGTCTCTCTTTTGATTTGCTGCCACTTTGGGTCATTTGTCTGCCAAGTAATATCCTCACAAATTATTTTCCTGTTGATTGTATTCCGTTTTGGCTTGTGCCTTTATTTTTCTCTCTGAGTTTTAGAAAAAAGGTTCTCAGTTGAAGTGAACAAACTCCACAATTATTTATTTCTCTCCTTAACACGATGGTCTTGCCCTATGACTATGTGTTACGTGCCAAGCCCTGCTAGGAAGCTATGTATGACTTTCAACATGAAGAATATCTGATTAAGATTAATGTTAGAAATAGAGTAAAAAATCAAAGTGAAGGGCCTATGACTAAGATGAAGACATTAATAGTATGCTTATTTCCTTGATAAAACATAAGCTGAACTTGGAACATAATTTTGAAACTTAAGGCCTGTGCTTAATTTAGACTTACAGTTTCTGGATTCAAATAAATACCATATATGGGAGCAGTACTCAGGCAAATTAGATACTGGTGTCATATGATGTCACATTGTAGATCTCAGCCTAATACAAAACCCGAAGCTTTGTAAGAGACTGTTGTTCATACCATGAAGAGTCTTCCTTATTTATCCAGCCAGAGCATTAGTTCTCCTTCTCTTATTCTCAGCTTTGAAGACAACCATAATTCCCAGTCTTTTGTTTGACAATGAAGGCCTGCCTAGAAAAATTGAGGGTGTTGCCAGGATTGTTAAAAGACATTTTTGTAGTACACTGTATTCTTTACTCCACCCTCCCATCTTTGGGGGAGGGGAAAGGAATGGAGCAGAGGGGGAAAAATCTTTACAAGATAAGGGCAGATTTTTAGGAAAAATATGCAAAATATGCAAGGGAATATTACAAATAAAACAGTTTTACAGAAAAATATGAAATGTCTTCACAGCCAGGAGGAGCATTTTGGCACCCTCATATGTATTGACACACCTTCTAAGACTGTGTCCCTTGCACAGAATTATTTGGGAAACACCCCTAATTTTGCCAAAACTTTTTGGGGAAAAAACTGGAAGTCAAAATTCAGGATAAAGAGCTGGGACACTGCAGGAAGTAACTGAATCCAAACGTTTGCTTCACATTCATTTGGTATAATTTCAAAACAAAATATGGATTGTAAACCTGTTGGCAGATGAGTATTAATCTCTTTTCAAATCTGTAAGATACAGAATCTGTATCTACAGATTGCCAAAAGTATGCAACTAATGAGAAAATGATATATGTTGTATGTTTATGTGAGTGTATGTTTTGGGGGGTGTGGGGAGGGTATAAACTAAAGTTAGGCTTTGTAGTTCAAATTTTTGTGACCCTATTTGAGGTTTTCTGGCAGAGCTATTGGTATGTTTTGTCATTTCTTTCTCCAGTTCATTTTTATAGATGAACAAACTGAGGTAAACAGGATTAAGTTACTTGCCCACGGTCACACATCTAGTTAATGTCTGAGGCCAAATTTAAACTCAGTAAGATGAGTTTTCCTGATTCCTGGCCTAGCTCTCCATTCACTATGCTAATCTAAATGTCCCCAAATTTAGTGGATTTTGGTGCTGTCTTTTCAATCAGTTTACCAAACTCCAAATAATTTTTTCATTGATAAAAAATAAATAGAACTACATGGTCTTTTACAACCATTATCATAATCATTAGAACCTAGCAATAAGAACTAAAGTTTGTGTTCAATCCTCTTGAAAATATAAACTAAGATAATTTCTTTATCAGATCTAATTTCTTTTCAAATAGTAGTTTGTGGTTTTTTTTTTTCTGTTGTAGTTATCTTGTCTACATTATAGGGATTAGGGGTATAGTTATACCTCCCCCTCACTCCCTTACCACCTGCATTCCCCTATTCCCACAATCTGGAAAATTCAGAGAATCCAAATCCAAAAAAGATTCTTTGGAGAAGTCTGAATTTTAATGTCATTAAAAGACAAAATGTGTTGATATTATATAATGCTACATATAGTTTATGCATTTCTGAGTTTCTAAACATTTTTTGCCTATCATCTGCTGCCTTTTGCGTGTCATTTGTGGCTTCTGCAAAATTGCCCCTAAATTACCATTTAATTTTCTTATGCTAACTCCCAATATATCAGAAATACAATTAAGAAAGTCTCAATGTGGAAGGGATAATTGTGCTATGCACTTCAGTTTATATTTCTATAGCTCCATTCCTTAGGTACCACTGAATCTGTCCTTCCTACTATTTCTTTCTTTTCTTCTTTTTTTTGTTATTTTAAAACAGATCTAAAATTAGGATTATTTTGTCATCAAGGGTAATTACTGTAAATATGGCTCAAGAAGAATAATGCAAGTAAGGCCTCAGCTGAAGTTGGTGAGGGCTGCATACCAGCCTGTGGGGGTACAGAAACTCTTAATCACTAGTCACAGGTTTGCTGCTGGGGAATTGAGATGGGGCACTGCTATGTAGCAGTTATGGTAAGGGTGAAATCCAGGGAAACAGATAAAAAAAGAAAGAAAAATTCATCCCACCAAATAGCAAATTCTGATATTAAGTAATTCTTGAAAACTGTTACACTCTCTAGTTTCTGTTTTACTGAAGAATCTCAAGTGCTCTTGATACCCCCTAAACTTGATATACTAGATTAAAACCAATTTTGTCACCTTATTTTTATAGCTTTGCTTTAAAGATTGGAGAAAATCCATGGAATTTAATTCAAGACCCCAATTTAGTGGGGTTTTTGTATTTTTATGGAACTTCTCTATGATTTCCCATATATATGAAACTTTTGGTTTTTATTTCATAATTAATGATTTAAATAACTACCTACATTTTGCTTGTAGATCTCAGAATAATACATTTTAGAAGTAAAAGAAACACTAGGGGTTTTTAGTTCTTCCTTTTGTTTCACAGATAAGAAAACTAAGGTCCAGAGAGGTTAAATGATTCATACAACATGACACAGCTCATGGAAGAATTTGTATAAGAAATTAGAGTATTATTAACCTCTGCTTAACTCTGTCTCTACTGTAACAAGCTGCTTGTCTCTTTTCAGGTGGCATAGGGTGGGAATTGGAGATGTCTTCCTACTTATATATTCTCTTGTTAATTAACTTTAATCATATTTTAAGTAGTCATTTATTTATTGTTTTGTGCTTTAATATATATATATATATATACACACACACATATATATATATATATATATATAAAAGTCCTCAATGTCTAGCCTCAAAAGTCTTTCAATCTATGAAACCATAGTGATAGATATATTTAAAGAAAATCTTAATTATAAATGGATAAATAAAAATAAAAAGGGAAATTAAATAGTAACATTATTTTAAGCCAGGAGGTAAGTGTATCAGTAGAAAAATTAGTAATAACCAGAAGGTATTTTGCAAAGATATATCAGAGTTAGGTAAAAGGAAAAATTAGGTAAAGAAATCCTGAGGAAGATGTAAGAACTAACAAGAAGACAATAGGCCAGAAATTGAAGTGGATATCTATAATACTTGCCCTCATAGACAGTAGAAGAATACGACTAATGTTTACATTAGATTTTTGCAGAAAACTGAATGAGGACCAAATATATTACATTGTAAAATGAGCTAGAAAACACAAGCAAAGCATGTTTTAAAGAAGCTTCACTTAGGCATCCCAAGATAAATTTTCCTTGTTTTTTTTTTTTTTTTTTCATCCCTTTGTCCCCTACCCCATCGTTGTATGTAGGCAATAGCAATATACAAGGGATCAAAATCTTTTTTGTTAGTAATGTTCTAATGATTTAAAGAAATTATACTTAGTTGCTATGTCATCCAGTCAATTGATAAAGAATGCACATGTGCACAAAATGGAAATTAGTGGCCCTAACAATGTAAAAGGTAAAAAGACTGGAAGAATGTTATTTATCTCTGACTGAACCAGAATGAAATCTTTTTTGAAACAAGCAAAATACTTCCAGAAGTTAAATAGGGAACAAAATACAAGGAGGTAATAAGAACTGCAAAGCTGTGCAAAAATATTAGAAGGTAATTTGATATCAAATTAGTTTCTATATCTTATTTATCCTGCCTTGGAAATGATTTTAAACCCATCTACTTCTCTCCATTCTAAAATCTTAATTCTCAAGTACAAATCTGACTATCTCACCTATCTTTTCAAGAACTCTCTCTCACTTTTAAAATAAAATCCAAATTCTTCAGATTGTCATTTAAAGCATTTTACAATCTAACTCATGTACCTTTCTAAGTTTTTGAATTGCTGCCTTTTATACAATAATGTCCAAATAACTAGATTACTTGCTATTCCTTAAATTTGACACATCAACTCTCATCTGCATGTCTTTCCACAGCCTGTCCACCTAGAATGTATTCTTCTTTCTGTATCCTATGATTTCAAATTTCCTTCAATTCTCAATTCATGTGATATTCTATAAGAAGTCTTTCTTTATTTGTTAGTACTCACTGCTTCCTCAAATTATCTATATATTTATCTATTTTTTCTTCTTTTTTTATTTTGAGGCAAAGACTCCCTATTTTACACAGACTGAAAGTGCAATGGGCCACTCATGGGCCATATCACATTATTTACATACACTGTGGCTTTGAATTAGTACATTTGCAACCCAGTGTGGTTCTTCCTTTGTGAAACAACCCCAAACTGATTGTCCTTGAATCCTGGCAAATCACTACCTGGGTTATCGTTATTCATCCTTTGTCCTCAAAGATTACCAGTGACATCAGCAAAATGATGTCTTGATTTACAAGTGACTTAGATTTAAGTGAAACAGAGTTGTACAAAGTCATCAGCTGTACTCTTTCCTCTAATGTCATCAGAGTCCAGTGCCAAGACAGAGGTCAAGATGACTGGTGATTGTTCCAGGTGCAATAGAAGAGCTTGACTTTTTTAGGCTAAGATCTTTCCTGAGTCTCAGTTTGTCTAAAGCAATGCCCATTCAATAGTACTAAATTTCTTACAGATACTTGATAAACTCTAGACCTACTTTAGCTCAGAAGCCCTGAGATCAAGTAGTCCATAAATCTCAGCTTCCTTGGTAGCAGAGATTATAGATGTGACACTACATGGCTACTTATCTATTTAAAAGTTGTGTCTCACAGAATAATTTTAGCTTCTCAGGGGCAAAAATTGTTTTTTCTTTTGAATCTATATCCTCAATACCCAGTCCAAATTTTCATAGAAAAGGTACTTGTTGGACGGAAAAGCAATTACCTAATTATAGGAGCTACCTAGGATCTTAGATTTTTGAAAAATAAATGCTGTTAAATTTTATAAAATCAACTCTCCAGGGAGGGTGAAAGTATGTATAGCACACTTTAAAGGCTAGACTGAATAATTATTTTTCTCCATCATGTTCTAGACAATCAACAGAATAACGAATCAAGCTCTGATTTATGTTTACCAACTTCCAAGGCTCCAAATTTCACACTAAACTTTTAAACTATTTACTAATTTACTAATTTAAACTATTAAACTATTAAAGCTTTTTATTTGTATAACATAGATATGGGTAGTTCCCCAGCATTGATCTTTACAAAGCTTTCCATTACAAATTTTACCCCCAGTCCCCTCCCCTCCCCTAGATGGCAGGAAGTCCACTACATGTTAATAATGTTGAAATGCTTGACAAGTTATGCAAGAAAAATCCTATCTACGAGAAAAAAAAGAAAATCAGAGAAAGGCAACACAATGCAAGCAAACATCAATAGAGAGCATGAAAATGTTACGTTGTGGTCCATATTTCATATCCCTCTCTCTGGGTGTATATGGTTTTCTTCAGTGAACAATTGGAACTGGTTTGAGACAATTCTTTGTTGCAGAGAGCCATGTCCATCAGAATTGATCATCATGTAATACTGTTGTTGCTGTGTATGTGGTTCTGCTCGTTTCACTCAGCATCAGTTTATGCAAGTCTCTCCAGTCCTCTCTGAAATCGTCCTGCTGGTCGTTTCTTACAGAGCAATAATATTCCATAACATTCATATACCATAATTTATTCAGCCACTCTCCAATTGATGGGCATCCCTTCAGTTTCCAGTTTCTAGCCACTACAAAAAGGGCTGCCACAAACATTCTTGCACATGTGGGGCCCTTTCCCTCCTCTAAGATCTCTTTGGGATATAGGCCCAGGAGAAACACTGCTGGGTCAAAGGGTATGCATAGTTTGATAGCTTTTTGAGCATAGCTCCAAATTGCTCTCCAGAATGTTTGGATCCGTTCACAGTTCCACCAACAATGTATTAGTGTTCCAGTTTTCCCACATCCCCTCCAACATTCATCGTTATCTTTTCCTGTCATTTTAGCCAATCTGACAGGTGTGTCACACTAAACTTTTGACAGTTAATAGAAACTGACTCCCATATATTGTTATTTTAATTTTGCCTAACCTCAAGAAAAAAACTAGTTCATTCTGAAATGTTCAAAAGACTTTTCATTTAGAAGTTGTTCCTGACACTATTATCAAAGCAATCTCGATTTCATGAGAATGATTGAGTTTATTTAATGGGATGAAACAATACTCCATACTGAAGATATTAACAGCTTTTTAAAAGCCAATGAAAGGGGACAGCTAGGTGTTGCAGTGGATAGAGCACCATCCCTGAATTCAGGAGGACCTGAGTTCGAATCTGGTCTGAGACACTTTACACTCCTAGCTGTGTGACCCTGGGCAAATCACTTAACCCCAATTGCCTCAGGAAAAAAAAAAAGCCAATGAAGGAATGCATAACCTCGTTCTATGGTAAACTTTCTTAGTCTCTATGTAAAATAAAAATTATTCATGCTTTCTGCTTATTAAAAACTAATTAATTATTAAATTCATACAAAACTTTTAAAATTGCTGTTATATTGGCTTTTTGATTGTGTTATTAAATTACTTGCAGGGCATTCCAGCCAGATCTGTTCATTAACCAGGTGTCAAAATGTGGGCCTGCTAGAGTTTTTGAAAAAAAAAATTAAGTAGAAAGGGTTTATCTGACCTTTGACAGCTATTGCTAGGGCTCTAATATTCTATGTCCAGAATAAAAGCAGGAAATTAGAGCTCTGTCATGATTGTAAGACTTTGAAAATCAGTGTTATCTCATGGGCCTATTTACTAGGACTGCTAGACCAAATAGCTAGATCCATAAAATTAACTAAATTAGATGTCCGGGGGAAGATGCAACTTGATGTTAGTATAGAAGGGAAAAGACATACCCATAATAGCTTTTAGGAATATCAGATTGTGCCATTTATGTTCTGCAATGTGCTCATATTCTTCTTTCAGAAGTTATTGTATTTGATCTTTAAGGTTTTCTATACAGTGATGTGGTAATCAATCACAACTACTCCTATCTTCCCAATCAGCATGACAAAGTGTCTCAAGACATCTATTGCATAGATACCAACACCACACTAAAGACATGTCCATTAAAATGGTAGGTGGGATTCCTGGGGAATCTAATAATGCAATATCTATCTCCATAAAATGAAGGATACTGACATACATAGAAAACCTACCATATTTCCTTTTTCAAGATACAATAATAACTTCCCTTCATAGAGCAGAGAAACTGTTGATATTGAACAAGTATTTTATTCTGTGTCTCACATTTTCAGAATAACTGACAAGACATTCATTGGGCTTTTTTTTCCCTGAGCCCAGAAAGTGTTAAGTGTCTGAGACCAGATTTGAACTCAAACCTTCCTGACTTCAGGGTTGGTGCTTTATCCACTGCACCAACTACCTACCTCTGGGCTTCAATTTTTGATTAATAGTTAATAGGCATTTGTGACTGAATTTGGAGTCAAGTTTTCCTGCCTTCAGGCTCAGGGTTCTATCCACTATGTCACTTAGCTGCCTGCCCCTGTACAGAGTAGAAGGAAGGACATATAAATGGAATAAGCGCTGACAGTTGAAAGAGGCAGAAAAAGACCTAAAGAAAATAAAATTTGAGCTGAATCTAGAAGGAACATAGGGATTATAATAAGCAGAGATGCACAAGTATTTGAATCTAGGGTTTCTAAATCTATTTTTCTGTTGTTGTTTTGTTTTTTGCTGAGGTAATTGGGGTTAAGTGACTTGCCCAGGGTTACACAGCTAGGAAGTGTCTGAGACTAGATTTGAATTTAGGTCCTCCTCACTTTAGGGCTGGTGCTCTACTGACTGCACTACCTAACTGTCCCCGGTCTTCTAAATCTGAACCAAGAGACAAGAGTATCCAAAAAAGGAAGTCACCAGTATCAAATACTGCACTTTAAAATACAGGCATAATGATTCAGGAGAAACAATACTAGTTTTGGAGTCAGAATATGTAGTTCCACATTTCACCTGTCATTGCCTCTTGACCTGTCTTGCTTTGGCAAGTCATTCATCTCTCTTAGTATCAGTTTCATTTTTTTAAAAAATAAAATCAGAACATTAATCTAGATAATTTGAGGCTTTTTATAGTTCCAAAATTACAAGTTAATGTGATTTTGAAGATCATGACCAAAAAAATCCATTAAATTGGGCACTAAGATAGTGATTATGTCCTTTGAGATAGTTTTAAATACAGTGTTGAAGATGTAAGCAGTAGAAATAACTCTGGATTTAGAACCCCCAAATCAGTGTCAATGATGGCTCTATCTCTTAGTCTCTAGGGGCTTTGGATAAGTCACTTGCATTCTCTGGATTTAAGTTTTTTATAGATGAAATTAAAGGGGCTGAATGATCTAAGGAGATGATCTAAGGTTTTTTTCTAACTCTAAACCTGAATCATCAATTATAGAGTTTTTTTCAAAAATTTGACTTCAATAAAATACTGAATGATTCTTATAAGAAGGTTATTTTAGAGAATAATAGACCTCTTTGTGGAAAAGACACCCTCCCCAGAAGCGGAGTTTCAGAAATTAATTTTCAGTCATGCAATTGGTAAAGTGATGAAGTAGTTGTTTTCACAAATAACAATCTCCACAAAGAAGAAAAGTGCCTTCTCTAAAAATTAATAGTGATTCCAGAAGATAAAAGGATAGAAATACATGAGATAAAATCCTCATAAAATAAGATATGAAAACTTAAATACTTAAAGTTCTCATTCACCCCTTTCACGTATATCTCAACTGAACACTGGATATATCCAGTACAAGTAAATGCATAGGCCTATATTCCAGAGTAAGGATGAGTTGTACCCTCTGGTTCCATGACAGTCCAAATCCAACACATCCATTAGGGAATCAGAAACACTGATTTGGCTAAGTTTAATCAGACAGTGGGAGTGCAACATATATCTATATGTGCATATGTGCTGAAATAAGGGGAGACATAGCAAAGTACAACTGATTTAAAGGAATAGCTAAAATTTCCAAAGGAAAGAGGGCTAAAAATTTAGCTGGGACCAATTGTCTTCCCAAATTTTAGTCTAAATAGGAAATGGGATGGGCCTCATATCTTTCATTGTGATTACTGAGATTATGCCAGCCTTCAATTTCAAAAAGAAATCACATATTTAAATCACCAAGAAAGATCATAATCAAATTTCAGTACTGTAATATCAACAAGAACAAGAACAAAATTGTAGTCAGCAAGGAGGGTGGGGGCATATCTTTAAGTTCCAAGTGGAGAATAGCCGGAACCATAAAAGAATTAGTAGGGACAATAATAAAAATTTAAAAAATGAATGTGGCATTCTAAAAAGCAAAGATACTTGGCTGAAAAACAAAAATAAGTTGTCCTATAAAGTAGTTATAAAATGCTACCATAATAATAAGACCATGGAACAAATCTAAGCTATACTTACTGCCAAAGATGGCACAAAATAAAACTGTTCAAAATATCAGTCTACATCAGTCTACATTATCTCTGTGTATTAAATATTATCCCCCCCCCAGACATGCAGATGACCAAACTAGATAACAACTGTGATCAATTTTTCCCCTATAGAGGAAGGATTCTGGGAAGATGACACAGTAGATTAGTAAATTTCAAGGTCTTCAGATTTCTTCCACAAGCAGAACAAATTTGTGCCCCAGGACGAACACAGACTGCTAAAAACATCAAGCCTTGGGGCAGATCAGGGATACTCCTGGTACAACCCAAGAAGATTTGTAAAAGGACTCCAGTCTGGGGATTAAGCAGTGTAAGGTTCTAAAATCTCCAAGCTAGCTCCACAGAAACATCAAGTAGGGATCCCTGGGGCAAGCTGGGTTTGGCTAGAGCCTCAGCAGAAATCCCAGGGTCTTCCACCTCTCAGACAACATGCAGATTCCAGGGTCTCAATCTGGGAAGACTGAGTGAACCTCAGCTGATTAGGAACACCAGGCCCAGCTGTCTTGCAGAGATGGGACCTTGGGTAAGAAAGAGTCAGTAAATCCAGTGAGTGCAGAAGCAAAGGTACAGGGATATTGTGTTTGGGGTTCCAGATCAGAGGGCAGAGCTGAAGTGAAGCTAGAGGCACCATTCTTCTATCCCATGATCAGAAGTGCTTACACTAATACTTCTCATTTAAAAAAATGAATTAGCAAAGAAGAAAAAAAAACCCAAACAATGAAAATTACTATGGAAACAGAGAAGATCAGAGTTCATCTTCAGAAGAGGACAATTAATTTTTTTTTTAAAAAAAGCTTCTTCTCCCCCAAAGAGTAACATCAAGTGTTTCTCTGCCCAGAGAGAACTTATAGAATTCAAAATAGACTTTAAAAAATTAAATGTGATACATTGAGGAAAAACTAAAAATATAATAAAAAGTAAAACCATTCAAGAAAAACTAGGTTATGGGAAAAAATTAACCAATTAGAAAAGGAGATATGGAGTCTAAAAGACAAAAATAACTTTGAAAATTAGAAGCTAGTGAAGCCATGACACCAAGAAATAACAAAAAAAGAATGAAAAAAGTAGAATGGAATATCAAACATCTTATAAGAAAAAACAACAGATCTGGAGAACAGATCAAGAAGAGAAAATATGAGAATAATTGGACCACCTGAAAGCTGTGATCAAAGAAAGAATCTTAACACAATAATACAAGAAATAATGCAAGAAAATTGTCCTGGACTGATAGAACAGAAGGAGAAAGTAAAAATCGATAAAATCCACCAATCACCATCTCAAAGAGATGCTTTGTGGAAAACATAAGAATATTATTGTCAAATTTTGAAAACCCCAGATCAAAGAGAAAAATTTTTAAGAAACAAGAAAAAAATTCAAATATGCTGAAGTTACAATTACAATTGTATAGAATTTATCAGCAGCTAGACTAAAAGACCACAGGTCCTGGAAACATATATATGAGCAATCAAAAGAACTAAGCCTACGGTCAAAAATATAATATCCAGCAAAATTATCCATAACATTAGATGAAAAAAAGTGAATATTCAATGAACTTGCAGATTTTCAAGACTTTCTTTCAACCAAACCCAAGCTCAATAGAAAAATTTAACATATAAGAACCAATATCAAAGATCAATTTCAGCAACCTTAACATGGATAAATTGTTTATGTTTTTTTACATGGAAATGTATACTATATGTTTAAGATTGGCATCAGCAATAGGGTAACTCAAAAGAAAGTTTGGGGTAGAATTGAATATAATCTGAGTACAACCCAAAGAAAAACCACCCAGAAAAAGGTAAAAATAGTAATTATGCTATACAAATGAAGTGCAAAGGAACAATAGACACAGAGGTTTTAGAAAGGGGAGGAGAAGTTATAGTTTGGAAAATCTACTCACATCAGGGATGGGTTACCTAGGGAACACTACATATATACCATGAAGCGTATAGCACCCTCCAACATCTATTAACAAAAAGAAGAGGGAAGGGATAGGAAGAGATGGGAAGCAAAAGGAGAGGGAGATTAAGGAATAGCAAGACAAATTAAGGAGCAGAATTAAAAAAAAAAGACTTAGCAGGGATAAGAAAGAAGAGATATATACAAATACTTCAACAAGAATTAGGAGTAGAATTCATTAGAAGGAAAAAGTAGGGTTAGTAATCATCGATCTTAGACAAAGTCAAACTTAAAGATTCAATAGAGAAATCTACATTATATGTCAACCATACTAATATTGTTTTAGATGCATGTTTACATATGAGTAAATGTGTTTATATGTGTGTGTCTGAATATGTATGTATATACATACATTAATCTATGTGTGTACACAGATATATGTATATGTGAGTGGGTCAGAGGAGGAGTGTGAATATATAGGTGTATAAGTATATGGGAGCATGTATGTGCATGTTTGTGAGTGTGTTTTTATATATCTATATGTATATGTAAATATATCTGCGCTTAATTATAGCCTGTTTGGGAGTGATAGGGAGAATGAAATGAGGGGAATTTTTTTTTTGAAGTGTTCTGTAGAGAGCAAAAGAGTAACCTACAAGGAAGCAAATAAAAGATATTACATATCCTTTCTTGAACTGGTCATTTATTGTTATATATTTTGAATTCTCCCTGATGTTCTGCTGGGTACATGACAATATTCTGTTTTGTATATTTTATTTTCCTTTTCAGTTTTTCTTTTCCCTATTCTTTTTTAATACAATAATAAAAAGAAAAAATAAATTTAAAAGTGCTACATAAAAAATTACCCTATAACTAGTCTTTCACTTTTCAGTTCTTTCATTTAATAAAGAAAGAAGACATTGTCTTTTACAATAGTAGCTAGGTTCTTAAGGATAAAAAGAATGTATGAATATACCAGCCCACATTGAAGGTGCATTTTTTTACATATTTCCACATTTATCATATTGCACAAAAAAATCAGATCAAACAGGAAAAAAGAAAAAGAAAAAAAGGCAAGCACACAACAACAAAAAAGGTGAAAATACTGTGGTGTGATCCATATTCAGTCTTCACAATCTTCTTTCTGAATACTGATGGTTATCTCCATCACAAGTCTATTAGAATTGGTCTGAATCACTTCATTGTTGAAAAAAGGCACAATCAGAGATAATCATCACATAATCTTGTTGCTGTGTACTATGCTCTCTTGGTTCTATCCACTTCCCTTAGCATCAGTGCATATAAGTCTCTTCAGGCCTTTCTGATATTATCCTGCTGATTGTTTCTTATAGAACAATAATATTTCACTATATGTACATACCAAAACTTATTCAGTCATTCCTCAAGTGATGGACATCCACTCACTTTCCAATTCCTTGCCAGTACAAGGACTACTAATATTTTTGAAAGGTGTATCTTTAAACCACTTTTCTATATGCTGAAACAAAAATTGGTACTTCATCCAAGTTCAAAGATTTCTCCTCCTCTTAGTTTCACCATAGTTCAGTATAGTATTTTCTAAATGAAGATGCCTTTGGATTCCATTCCAATTCTTGTTACCTCAAATGTAGCCTTAACAACTGTTCTTTTTTTTTCCCTAGCAAGAAATGCCTGAACTCCATTTCTTCATTTTCACGTTATTTCAATTTCTATTTAAAATATTTTTCTTCACAAACAGGAGGATGATTTTAGAAAGGCCTGGAGAGACTTATATAAACTGATGTTAAGTGAAATGAGCAGAACCAGGAGATCATTGTACATGGCAACATTGATATTACAGGCCAATCAATTCTGATGAATGTGCTTCTTTCCAACAATGAGATGATTGATACTAGTTCAATGATCTTGTGATGAAGAGAGCCATGTGGGAGAGGACTGTGGGAATTGAATCTGGATCAAAACATAACATTCTCACTCTTTTTTTTGTTGTTTGCTTGCATTTTGTTTTCTTACTCATTTTCTTGCCTTTTTGATCTGATTTTCCTTGTGCAGCAAGAGAATTGTATACATATGTTTACACATATTGAATTTAACATATATTTTAATATGTATAACATATATTGGATTACTTGCCATCTGGGGGGAAAGGAGGGGAAATTTTGGAACACAAGGCTATGCAAGGGTCAATGTTGAAAAATTATATGTGCATATGTTTTGAAAACAAAAACTTAAAATTTTTTTCTTTATTCCTTTGAACCTCTTAATTCCTTTTCCTCTCTCTTATTATCTGCTATTTAGCCCCATAATTGAATTATTTACAGTAATCCTGTCAAATATTTGAATAGATTTTGTATAAAAGATATTATATAAAATAAAGTTGTACTGTATTTTATATGACATTGCTCAGTGTATTGTCAATTCATTCTGGACTTCTTCCAAGAATTCTTACATTTTGTATAGAGCTTATCTAAAAGGGACTCAGTAATATTCATAGCTATTCCAAATAATATTGTTTAGCTAAGATTAAATAAGTACTTGTAGTGTAGAAAAGGATGTTTTATTGGCCTCATATATTACCATGTATATAAAAATTACAATTACCATGATTTCTGAGAATCTCTATAAATTTTACATTAAGTGGAACAAAACATTTATGGAAGTATTTTAATCAAAATTTGGTTGAGTGAGACTTAAGAATGAGAAAGAATTTGTGCACACCACAGTTATGAGAATGTTTTCATGCAACTTAATATTCATCCAGTCTGACTATACAGGTCTTGTTATATCTGGCTTTAATGTGTGTCCTTTATTTCCTTTTCATTTGCTAGAATAGCTAATGAATGACTAAGAGAATTTAGTAGAAACAGCCAGAAGGTTTCCATTTTCATGTTCAAAGACATATTATCCTCCCATTCAGAAATATAGTGAAGAGAAGCAAGGAAATTCCCTTAAAACTCTTAATTCTAGTAGCTATGAGCATTATTGTGGTTTGAGCTACGAATGAATACTATCTACCAAAAGATGACCAACCCATGTTCAGTTCATCCATGTTTTTCTTAGATCTTCTCATACAAAAAAAATTTGACTAAGAAACTGATGACCACAATGAACAAAATTCTGATCACAGCTACAAATATCTTTGGATGCTGCATAAATAGCTTTTAAAATATTTCTCCTGGAAATTTAGCAATGAAGTGATAAATTAACTAGGTCTTATTTACATTGTTAAAGTATAACAGTTCTTAAATATTTGAGTAACTAAATAATGATACGCTTTTGCCATATGTTTCTATTTAATAAAGCCTTGTATTGATACTTAAATGCTTCATTAAGTCATAAGCTGCCAAAATAAGTAGTTTGTCTCTTGTCACAAATGTGACATGGTTTAACAAAAAAAAATCTTGTCATATTAAAAATTGAAAATGCCTTTATTCTGCATATATTATAAGCAACATTTCTTTTAATGGTTCAGGTTTTGATATCCTGCTTTTTAAGGAGGCTGACAGTGTATTTGGGGATTTTTTTTGTACATAATTTTCTTGTCAGTAAAAGGTTGTACATAGGTTTTATAACTAGTATTTAATCACAAAATAAACAAAATTTGCAAGAAATCGTCATACCTTTTAGAAATGACACCTTTATTATTAATGGAGAAGGGAGAAGTGAAGTTATAAACTATCGTACTCCAAGTTACAAACATCAAGAAGAAAACTATAATTTCATTGAGATCCTATTTGTTAAGGCAGTACGTTAGCTTGAGATCTCCTCTGACCTCACATAGTCAGAAAGAAATAGAATTGTTTGGAACAATAACCTCAGATTTTCCCTTTCCACTTTCAGTTGAATTATTTGAACCAAGGCAGGCTTTATAAGACACACACTCTTCCTTTTCTTTTTTTCTTTCTTTCTTTCTTTCTTTCTTTCTTTCTTTCTTTCTTTCTTTCTTTCTTTCTTTCTTTCTTTCTTTCTTTCTTTCTTTCTCTCTTTCTTTCTTTCTTTCTTTCTCTCATAGAGTAAGAGCCTGTTACAACTTGAATGTTCTTTGAACTTAATGAAAGCTTTCTAGATTTCTGTTTATTGTTATCCAGAAGATCAGATGGAATTGGAGAAGGTAGATAAAAATAAGCTGGCCTCTTCACTAAACACGGCTTCCTCTTTAAGAAGCTAAAGGGTAATCAATCTTAAGTGATAATTGCCAGAATGATACATGTTGTATGAAATGAATTGCAAAGGAATGGAAACAGGTAAAACAAAATCTTAATACTTGCTTTTGTACATTAATAAGCATCTCAAATATCTTTGGACAAATAGACTACTTTTTGAAACCAAATAAAAAAAATATTTACACACAAATACACACAAGAAATTAAAAATTTTAAATAGTCTTTCAACATCCCAATTTTTATTCATTCCCTTATCAGTGTGGTTGATTCTATTATTGTAGAAAGAACTGGAACATTTTGAAAGTTGTTTTGAAAATTCACCAAAAAAAATTCTTTCTTAAAATATGCTTTGACCAAGGATATGAACAGACAATTTTCAGAGGATGAAATTAAAACTATTTATAGTCATATGAAAAGGTGCTCCAAATCACTGTTGATCAGAGAAATGCAAATCAAGACAACCCTGAGGTACCACTTCACACCTGTCAGATTGGCTAAAATGACAGGAAAAGTTAATGATGAATGTTGGAGGGGTTGTGGGAGGGCTGGGACACTGATGCATTGTTGGTGGAGCTGTGAACGGATACAGCCATTCTGGAGAACAATTTGGAGCTATGCTCAAAAAGTTATCAAACTGTGCATACCCTTTGACCCAGCAGCATTTCTATTGGGCTTATATCCCAAAGAAATCATAAAGGAAGGAAAAGGCCCCACATGTGCAAGAATGTTTGTGGCAGCCCTTTTTGTGGTGGCTAGAAACTGGAAATTGAATAGATGCCCTTCAATTGGAGAATGGCTGAATAAATTATGGTATATGAATGTTATGGAATATTATTGTTCTGTAAGAAATGACCAGCAAGATGATTTCAGAGAGGCCTGGAGAGACTTACATGAACTGATGCTGAGTGAAATGAGCAGAACCAGGAGATCATTGTACACAGCAACAACAGTACTATATGACGATCAATTCTGATGGACATGGCTCTCTTCAACAATGAAATGTTTCAAACCACCTCCAATTGTTCACTGAAGAAAGCCATATACACCCAGAGAGAGGGATGCGAAATGTGGACCACAACATAACATTCTCATACTCCTTGATTGATGTT
>JAJPUD010006349.1:37763-93897 GCA_023553655.1 Myrmecobius fasciatus
TGATGCTGAGTGAAATGAGCAGAACCAGGAGATCATTATACACGGCAACAACAGTACTATATGACAATTAATTCTGATGGACATGGCTCTCTTCAACAATGATATGTTTCAAACCACCTCCAATTGTTCACTGAAGAAAGCCATATACACCCAGAGAGAGGGATGCGAAATGTGGACCACAACATAACATTCTCATACTCCTTGATTGATGTTTGCTTACATTGTGTTTCCTTTATCTGATATATCGTTTGTGTAGATAAGATTTTTCTTGCACAACAATGATAAGTTTGGAAATATGTATACATATATTCGATTTGCCAATATTTTAACATAATTAACATGTAGTGGATATCCTGCCATCTAGGGAAGGAGTGGGGAAGTTGGGGGGAAAAATTCGTAATGGAAAGCTATGTAAGGGTTATTGTTGAAGAATTACCCACACATATGTTATGCAAATAAAATAAAATTTAAAAAATTATTTTAATATGTAATTAGGGAAAATAAAATGTATATTAAAAATAAAAAAATGAGAATAATAATAAAAAAAAGAAAAAAAATATGCTTTGACCATATTTGTATCACTTTTTCTTTACTGATCATTCCCTCAGAAGAAAACATAGGCATCCATTGAGTAAACTTTGCAAGTTTTCGATCTCTATTTAACATTTACATTTGCAATGTATTGATGGCCTATCTGAATTAATATAATATGTATGAGTTCATTAGAAAGCATAGTAAGGAAAAGGAAAAACAGAAAGAAAAAAAGAATAGAAGAAAGGAGAAAAGAGGGGAAAGGAAGGAAGGAAGGGAAGGAAAGAAAGGAAGGAGGAGGAAGGGAGGGAAGAAAATAAAGAAGAGAGAAAGGGAAGGAAGAAAAAAAAGGGCAAGAAAGAAAGGAAGGAAGGAAATAAGCATTTATTGAGGATCTACTATGTATCAGACACTGTGCTAAATCCTTTACATATATTTTCTCAGTTGTGATATATATTTCCAATGAACTGAACCAATAACCATAACTTAACATAATTATAACTTTGAACAATGTGAATTCAAATACATATATCCACTTCATGGTATTCATTATTTATAATAAGAATTTAAAAGTCATGGTTGGGATATGCATAGCTAGACAAGAGTATATGGGGATAAGAACTGATGCTTTTAGAATAGAGAAATTAATGTGAGTCAAAATAAATAATATCAGTCCCCAATAGCTAACACAATCTTGCTTCATTAGTTCTGTATTTGGTCTTCAATAGCTTTAGTAGAGGCATAGTGTTCATAATAAGAAAGAGTGATTATCTTGTTTCCCTTAGCACTTGTTGACCTATATTCCTGATCTGTTTAATTCTGTGTCCTACTTTTTAGAACACAGATTTTAGGACATTGATCAAGAATATTCAGAATGGGGCAACCAGAATGGTGAGAACCCTGGAGTGAGTAAGCACAAAGTGAGTAGGAAACTAAAAATGCTAATAGGCTTGGGGCAGCAGAGGGCAGGATGGAAGCCTTAAACAGAGAGATGGGAGATGGAGTGATAAGTTTGAGAGACAATAAATATGTTAGTGTGGTCAGAAATTTAAAGTATGTAAAAGGATCATGTGAAACAAGGCTAGAAAACAGATCACAGTTGATAAGTAGAAAAAATTTAATTACTCGGATACTTTGGAGAAACTTTTTTTTCTAATTTTCTAGATTCCTCAACATGCCTTGCAAGGGGCTAGACGTACAAAGAAAGAAACGATCCCTACATGCAAGGAATTACATTTTAATGATGAAAACAAGTATATATAAAACTGCATGAAGCAAAAATGTAAAGTAAATAATTACAAATATAAACAAAATAATCAAATTCAAGGGAGTTTAGGAAGGAAGGTACTAGCAGTTTATGAAAACAGTTAAAATGTGATTCAGAAGATGGTACTTAGGATGTACCTTTAAAATGAGAGAGAGTTAGAAATAAGGAAATATATTCCAAATATTTTACAGACATATTGAAACAAATATAATCTTTAAAGTATTCAAGATTCAAAATATGCTTAGGGACCTAAAACAAAACAAAAAGTAATGATATAATGAATAGATATAAGGTAGGAAACCAGAAAAAATTTTATGTTTATGTGTTAGTTACCTAATTTTGCATCTAGTTAATACAAGCATTTATTAGTATCTGCTCTGTGCCATGTATTGTATTAAGCTCTGGAGATATAAAAAAGGCAAAAGACACTCTTTGCTCCCTAAAACTCATATTCTTCTCTGCAAACTTGATTATCAGGCTTTTATATTTTTACTTGAGACATTAATTTAAAAAATACTACCCATGGCACAGTGCTGGGATACTTATTAGAAACATACCTTAAGATTGACTTTATTTTTTTAGCGCTCTCTATTCTTTCCTTGAAACTACATTTAAAAAAAATAATAATTTTAACAACTTTAATCTCAAGGTAATTTATATCATCTAAATTTCATTCCTCCAATTAGATGTTAGAAATGTGTGGATACACATAAATAGATACAATACAGTATTGATAGTGAATCAGATTTGGATTCAACTCCCATTTCAAATTCTTATTAGCTATTCATCTTGGAACAAGTCACAACCTCTCTGAGTCTCAATTTTTTCATCTGTAAAATGAGAAGGCTACATTCAATCACTTCCTCTTATGACCCTATAATCCATTACACTTATCCCATGATGTAAAATATTAAGTTTGAGGAGTAGATGAAATATAATACTATTTCAAGTTCTAACCTGTTGAGTCTGCAAAGGTGAAATAGCATTCTAATTGTTTTTAGTGAGCTGTGCCTCTACTTCTAAAGCTAATGAAATATTTTAATGCTATTATCAACTTTGCTCTATAATTTTTGGCTCCTTCTTTCTTCCATTTTCATTTCATCTTTTTTTTTCCTTTTTTAATCTCCAATATCAACAATTTGATATCTCCTGAAAGTAAAGAATGTGAGCAAAACTATTCATACTATTTACTTAAGCTAGGGAATTACTCAAACTAGGGAATAGGTCATTGTTTCTAAACTACTAAAGAATATTTGTGAATGCAGAATCCTTTAAATTTTGTAACTTGGAAATCTTGGCTATCCTATCTTATTGTAACTCTGTTGGTTTACAAAACTTAAATCAGAAAACAGACAGAGACAGACAGAAACAGAAACAGATACATACACACACACACACACACACACATATATATATAAAGAGAACTATATAAAGATATTATAAATGTGGACAGATAAATCTATATTTATATATATACATAGAGGCATATGTATATATGAATATGTATGCACATGTATCAGTTGCAATTATTATTATATTATCATCCTCATTGTATCAGTCTCATTTTTTATGAAATTCAAATAAAAACATTTAAGTCAAGTCATCCTATTAGTGGTGTCATTGTTACAAGAATTATTCAAATATCTTCTATTTATCTCTAATTTTAGGCTTTAAGCACAAAATTTCTTGCAAAAATTACCTACCCATTTTTTCTATTTAACTTTTTATTTTAAACTCACAAACACTTATGCCATAATCCATGATCTGGACTGTGAATCTGGATATGTGGAGTTTAATTCTATCTCTGCCACTAAATAGCTAACTGATATTGAACAGGTCATTTGATTACTCTGTATCTACATTTCATAATTTATAAATCATTGAGCTAGATGATTTCTGAAATATTTTTTCTTAACTCAAAAAAATTAATATAAGTCAGGATTAACTTTAAATATGGAGATAAATGAATTCTAAAGAGCCATAATTAATAAAAGGTTGGGGGAGGTATTTTTTTAGCCTAGAACAAATTAGTAGGTCAGAAGAAGAGGTCTGTGGCACTGGAATAGGTGATCGCTAAAATATGCCTTGGAAGCAACACCAGATGTGGTTCTTAGAGGCAGTAGTGATGATAGCAATAGAAACAGTGGCACCTATACAGGAAGTATTCATTACATAGTTCTGGATTATAGTTCCAGGGAAGAGAAGAGAGCATTTGCTGTCAGTAGCAAAGAAACAGAGGTCTTATCTGAGTACAGGTAGCAGTTTTAATGTGGAAAGCAATGGTAGAGAAAGGGCTCTACTTAGTCTGCCCTCTTGTCACCCCTCTACCCTTTCACTTTGTCCTTTCCTTTCCTGCTTCCCTTTGGAGTACAATGAATTTTTATACTCAAACGAGTATGTGCATGCCTTCTCTTTGAATCAATTCAGATGAGTATGAAGTTCAAGCATTGCCTCTTACCTCATTTTCCCCTCCCTTGTAAAAACTCTTTCTTACAAGCTTCTTTTATATAACATAATTTTTCCCCATTATTCTTCTCCTTCCCCCTTCTTCCAGTAGATCCATCTTTCTCGGGCTTCCATTTTTTGAGATATTTCCAAATTAATAAATTCATACTTATGCTTTCTATCTAAGCAGATATTTTTAACCATGATGATAATGTTCTTTGGGATTTTATGCATCATCTTCCTATTTGGGAATATAAACAAATTAACCTTATTAATTTCCTCATGATTTCTCATGCATGAGTGCTTTTTATACTTTTTCCAATTCTTATATTTGAAGGCTAAATTTCTATCCACCTCTGGGCTTTTCATCAGGAATACCTGGAAGTCCTCTATTTCATCAAATATCAATTTTATCACAACCCAAATTGGATTGTATTCATTATTCTTGCTTGTGATTCTAGCTCTGTTGCTTTCCATGATATTACATTTCAGGTTCTTCAGTCTCTTATATGGTATCTGCTAAATGTTATATAATCATGACTGTGATTCCATGATATTTGAATGGCTTCTTCCAGACTGCTTGCATTATTTCCTCCTGGTTCTAGGAACTGAGGAATTTAGGCATAATATTCCTGGGAGTTTGTATTTTAGGATCTCTTTCATAAAGTGATTGGTAGATTCTTTCAATTTCTATTTTACCCTTTGGTTTTTAGATATTTGGGCAAATTTTCATTATAAGTTCTTGCAATGTGATACTTAGGATTTTAAAAAATCATAACTGAGTTAGCAAAAGATACATAGTAAAAGCAATATTGTATGCTAGTAAATTATGAAAAACAGCTATTCTCAAAAATAAAAAAATCTGAGATAACTCTAAAGACTTATGATGAAAAAAGCTATCCTTCTTTAAAGAAAGAACTGGTGGAGTCTGAATACACATTGAAACATAAGTGGGAACAGGGAATTTTGACTAACAGTAGTTTTACTTTATTATTTGGGGGGATTTTTTTTTCTCTCTTCATCATACATGTATAACATCAGATTGCTTGCCTTCTCAATGAAGGGGGAGAGAAGGGAAGAATTGAGAGGATCTGAATCTCAAAATTTTGGAAAACAAATCTTAAATATTATTTTTATATGTAATTAGAGGAAATAAAAGGAAAAATTTAAAAAAACAACTTTCAGTTAGACCAAACAATATTTAAATTATATTTCCTCCATATATTTTCCAGGTCAGTTGTTTTTCTGATGAGGTATTTAACATTTTCTTTTATTTTTTCATTCTATTGCCTTTGTTTTATTGTTTCTTGATGTCTCATGGTGTCTTCTTTTGACCAATTGTCATTTCTAAGAAATTAATTTCTTCACAGAGGTTTTTGTACCTCTTTTCCCATTTAGCCAATTATGCTTTTAAAGAAGGCATTCTTCTCAGTGAGGTTTTATACCTTTTACCATTTGATCAATTGGTATTTGATGAATTCCATTATTTAAGGATTTATTTTCTTTAATATTTTATGTCACTTTTGCCAAGCTGCTCATAATTTTCTTGCATTATTCTCATTACTTTTCTTAAATTTTTGCATAATATTCTTATTTGTTTTTGTTTTGTTCTTGTTGTTGTTTTGTTTTGCTTTTTTTTTTTCCTGAGACAATTGGGGTTAAGTGACTTGCCCAGGGTTACACAGCTAGGAAGTATTAAGTGAGGTCAAATCTGATCCTCCTGACTTCAGGGCTGGTGCTCTATCCACTGTGGCACTTAGCTGCCCCTCTGATTTAAAAAAATTAATTATTTTCTCCTCTTTAAAATATTTTTCTTTAGCTCATCTAAAAATTCTTGTTAGATTTATGTCCAGTCAGCATTTTTGGAAGCCTTGCTCACAGCTATTTTCATATCATTCTCCTAAATCTATGTTCTGAGTTTCCCTTTCACCATAGTACTTTTATGGTTAGGTTTTGTTGATAGTATTGTTGCTTGTTTATGTTTATAGCTTATTTCTTGGCTTTGAACTTCATATTAGAGTTGAGCTTTGCTCACCTAAGAGTGAGGAATGGAGAAATGTCTCATCTTCAGGCTTCTTCACTCTATTCTTTTTATAGTTTAAGGGAATCTAAGTCAGAAAGTCTAAGTTTTCAGTGCTTCCAAGGTAGTGTGATTGAGGAGGATAGCTATAACTGATGAATTTAGGACATAGTGAAATATTTTTTTTCATTTTATTTTTCTTGTTTTTTATTTTTTACAATATGGCTAATATAGAAATATGTTTTTAATAACTTCATATATACAATGAGTTTCATTTTGCTTGCCTTCTCAATGGTGGGGGAGGATCTAAAGATAGGAATTGAATTTTGAATGGAAAAGAAATTTAAAATGAATGTTAAAATTATTGATTGGGTGATTAAAAAATGTAGGAACTGAATAAATTCTACTGTGTATGTAGGGGACAGACAGAAGAGAAAGAAAGAGACAGAGCAAGACAGAGAGACAGAGAAAGAGAGAATTTAACAAAGAATTGGAGTCTTTGCTGAGAACAGGGATAATTATAAGTAAATAAGAACAATGAGAAGATGGAAAAGTAATAAAAATTTATTTTGATTTTGACTGATAGTTTGGCCATATACAGACATATTATCAATAAATAATTGGGAATAATAAAATATGTTCTCGTTACAATATCTTCTTTACATTTCTTTGATTTTGCCTTTTTTTTCTTTTGCAATGAAAAAAAATCTACTTTTCTCTCTGCTTCTACCTTCTCTCACCCAATTGAGGGGGAAAATGAAAATGGAAATCCTTTCAGTCTATATACATAGACAAACAAAATAAATGCCTCAATCTGTACCCTGAGTTCATCATTTCTCTGGCAAGAGGTGTCACATGTTTCATCATAGCTCCTCTATAATTATGATTGGCCATTTCACTAATCAAAAGTCTTGTCTTTCAAAGTTATTTGTCTCTATGTTGCTGTTATTGTATAAATTGTTTTCCTTGGTTTTATTCATTCATCTCAGTATTAGTTCATAAATGTTCTTCCAGGTTTTTATGATGCTTTCTTAAAGGACAACAGTATTCTATTACATTAGTATGCCTTAATTTGTTTGTACGTTCCTCAATTGATGGGTACTCCCTTATTTTAAATATTTACCATCAAAAGAGAGCTGTCACAAGTATTTTTGTATATGTTTTTCCTTTTTTCTTTGATCTCTTGCAGAAGCCTAATAGTGGTATCGCAGAGTTTAATAACTTGAGTTATATTTACAAATTGCTTTCCAGAATGGATGAGACAATACACACTATTTATCCTATTTTCCTTCAGCCCTTGAAATCATGTGTGGTTTTCACTTTTTGTCATCTTTGTGAAACTATTGTGTGTGAATTTGTATCTCAAAGTTGCTTTAATTTGCATTTTTCTAATTATTGCAAATTTGTACTATTTTTTTAAAAATATGGCTTCTGATAGCTTGTGTCTTCCTTTGAAAACTGTTCCTATCCTTTGACCATTTATAAATAAGCAAATGACTCTTATTATAAATTTTAATTCGGTTCTTTATGTATCTTGAAACAATATCCTTATCAGATAAATTTACTGCAAAGATTTTTCCCAAGTGGTTTTTTTTAAAACATAGATGTATTGGTTTTATGCAAAATCTTTTTCTTCCTTGCTTCCTTAATTTGTTTATGATTTCACCCTTATTTCTATGTAGAACATATATTTTGAGCTTATCTTGACATATGATGTGAGGTATTTATCTATAACTTGTTTCTAGTACCTTTCTTTCAGTTTTCCCAGCAGTTTTTTTTCAAATACAGAATTTTTAGTCCAAAAGCTATCAAATGACTGTTGATTTGCTTCTACAGGTTGACAAGTTAGTCCCAAGTACTTATTAATTGATAGCTATTTTAGGTGCTATTTCTCTTTCAATGTCTTCCTACTAACTTTGGTTGGTAATACAAAGACATCCTAACCATACAAATTTATTTTACTCTTAAAATATTAATAAAGTTATTATTATCTTAGTTGGCTTTCTGTGTTCTCCAAACATATTATTATATCATCTGTAAAAGCAATATTTCTATTAGACACTGTTATCATACAATTATAATGTTAGTGGGCATTTTTGATCCCTGATCATATTTGGAAGATCTTCATTATATCTGCTATTGATTTTTTACTTTTAGTTCATGTAAGGAAAGATTTATTTATTCCTATGTTAACTAGTGTGATTAAAAAAAACTAAGAATGGATGTTGCATGCAAAACTCTTCCTGCAATCAATAATAATTAAATAATTTTATTTTTTTGCTATTGATATGGTCTCATTTTGATATTTTCACAGTGTTGAACCAACTATGAATTCTTGGTATAGATCTAAATTGGTCATGATATATATTTGTTGCAACATGTGGTTATAGCCTCCTTGATAATATTTTATTTAAAATTTTGTTTTAATTTTCACTAAGAACATAGTACTCTCTCCTCCTTTGGCCAGTTCAACTATCATTTATTTTCCAAGTTGTTCCAGTTGTATAAACATACTCATTTCATTTATAAAATCATGTAACCACTTTCCTCGTTTCCTGAAGTTCTAATTGAACTTATATACAAGATATATTTCTATATCTATATCTATATATAATGTTTTGCTTGTTGATATCTTTCTAGTCATTTCCTTCTTCTGGGTTTATGTTCTGGACACCTTTGTTACCATAATAATTTTTTTCTGGTGAAAATCTTTTTACTGTTAATGTTTACTCATTCTTTTAGCCTTACTACCCAATTTGGGACTTTGCATTAGGTTTAGGATTTGTCAATTACTTGGAGGAACTTCTAGGAATTATTTGGACCTGATTATCATTCTGTTGGGGACCATAGCTTCTTTCTGTGAGCACGGAGCACTGAGTTCTTTAGTAATCTCAGAGATAACACAGACTTAGGAAATCTAAGTTTCTATGCACCAAAATCTGTCTGATTCAGTGCTTATTCTGATTTCTATCCTCATAGCAGTTAGGTGGCATAGTGATTGAAATCCTAGGCCAAGAGTACTAAAGATCAAATTCAATTTCAAACAGTTACTAGGTAAAAGCCATTGGGCAAGTCACTTATCCCCCTCAGTTTCCTCAATTATAAAATGGAGATCTTAATAGCACTCACCTCCCTAGGTTGTTGCAAGGATCAACTGAGAAATGTATAAAATACTTAACTTTGCAGTTATTAAAAAATGTTCCCTTTGCTTTCTATTCCCTTACTATTCTGAGCTTATAATATATTTTATATTATATATATTCTAACTCTGATAGTTCTGGCCCAGCTGCAAAGTAGGAAGGTTCTAAAAGGGTCAGAGAAACAGAACTTCAGGCTCCCTCTCGTCTCCATTCTCTCCTTTCTTATTCAACAGCAGGTAGAAGCAGCCTGGATGCTGTAGTCAGCGTAGTTAAAGGCATAAAGCTATTATCTATTTTTGTTCATGTTCCTTGACCAAAATATAGCCTCAATCCCCAAATTACTCCTTGCCAGTCTAGTAAATACACACTGTTTCCATGATCCAGTTCTGGAGGTCAAAACAGAAATATCCATTGGCATATATGTTGCTTGTTGCAGTTAGGTCTTTCCATGATGGATCCAGCACCTAGCCTTATCATAGTGCCCAATTATAGGATCAAGTTCAGTGCCTGTACTGGAAAGTTTCACTGGTTCTCCTAGCTAGACCCAGTCCTTCATGTTCACAAACCTCCAACTGCCTTCCCATGAAGACCAGGGTTGAAAAATATGATTCTCTGTAATTTTTTCCCTTGAATTTCCTAATCAGGAATTTGATTCTTTTTTAGATCCTTGTAGAATAGTTCTGGCAGGGGAAGCTGAATTGTACTATTTGCCTTGTTCAACTTGCCTTTGTTCTATTACTTTAACTGGTCTGTTTAGTATTCTTTGTACAAAAGTACAATAAGGGTTGCTTAATAAAATTGACTTTACAGCTAGTTTATGAACCACATAAGAATGTAGTTATAAGATTTTATAACCAAAAACCTTTTAAAATTCATTATTTTATCATCTGTCTTTTGTTTTTTACCCCAACTTGTTCTCACATGATTGCAGGGTGTTTTTTTTTTCCTCCCAAGAACTGAAGTCATTACTCAAAGGACTATGATTTAGCACTATTAAATAAAAGTAAAGGAATGAGTGGCAGTTTATGGAACAATTCAATGCTGATCATAAAGAGTTGATTAAAATTTCAGACACTATCTAGTCTAATCCTTCCACTTTATGAATAAGGAAATTGAAGCCATGAAGGTTAATGAATTGTCTGATTTTTTTAATTGCTAATAAGCATTAGAAGAGGGACTTGAACTCAGGTCGCATGACTTTATAGACAATATTCTTTCCATTATACAATGTTGCTAAAGGGAAGTTTCTAAAATGTTTTGAATGGCACATCATTATAATAAGATGACGACTATGCATTATCAGCTGTCTAATTTTGACAGGACCAATTTTGTGATTTACCTTCTAAAACTGTTGTTTTATAAAATTGTAAAATCTGTTTTTCAATAACATACATATGCTAAACCAAATTATTGTATTTTATTTATATGCTCCTTTTCAGCTTTCTTTGGGGGGGCATATATATTCACTGATTATATTCCTTAACATTTCCAAGGATATTGGTGAGGGTAAACTTCCAAAGATGCTTACAACATGAGTCATTTATGCTTCTTCATTCTCTGTTCCTCTTATCTATGTCCTCTTTAATCTGGTGATATTGTGAATTGAAGTGAAGACAAGATGGCAATGCATCAGTTAACCTTCATTTTCTCCATGATAATATATCTCTGTCCTGTGTCCTTTATATGATTTCTCTTTGGAAATCATTTAGGGTTTTTTATAATCTGTTATAGCTTAGTCATGCCCACCATGTGCCTCTCCATCATCATTTGTATCCTATGTTTTCTTTCATTTTTTGGTATTTCATTCTGTGTTTATAAATATTTAAACATTAGATAGATATCTGACTACACAATGACTAAAATTAGTTAGTTTCCACATATTTCTTTTCAATTTTGCAAAATAACAACTATCCCCCATACTGAAGATATTGGGTTCTAATATGTGATGTCCCTGAAAAAAGCATAAAAAATTTTTTAGTAAACTTTGGAACTTTGGAAAACTTTGGAAAAGAAAGTGTTCTAATTGTGAGTTAAATTTACCATTGTCAATTTTGTCATTTACACTTTGGCAAAACTGCCCTTCCAGTTTTCATACTTCTAAAAATTTCCATCCTATACTCGAAATTCATTATAAGGCTGTTTCTTCTAACACTAGTTCTAATACAAGACTACTATACCTCACCTTCTAACTACATCCTACCCACTCTAATGACCCTCGTTAACACCTTTCCCTTTTTTGCCTTTCAAGATGCTGCAATAATATGGGTGGAGTGCATTTTGTTTAATGAGCATCTAAGTTTTTCAGGCTGTCAAGTTTTTCAGGCTGTCATATAGCATGCACTTTATAGATATATTTGTTAGATTTGTATATCATCTAGTAAGAATGCTATATAAGGTGCTATATATGAATCTTCTATTTCATGAAGGTTAAATGACTTAAAGTCATAAGCACTAAAATATTTGTATGAGGAGGGCTCTAGAATAGAACTCTTTAACATTTTGGTTCTATCTGTGGTTGTCTTATATTCAATTTTGTATTTTACTTATCAATATTTTATGTCTCTCCTTACTGGATGTTGCACTGTTATGGCCAGGGACAGGTCTTATTTAAAATTTATGTGTCCATCAGACCAACACAATGCTTAATAGGTGCTTAATAATTATTGTTGAACTGGAGATGGAATTTAGAAGCAAACTAAGAATTTATTAGAAGTGGATAGAATGAAAGCTAATATATAAAATCAGGTAATTTAAACCACTCACTGTCTTTAAAGTAAAGGATTTTATAGAAATTCATGCTTCATACACTTCTGTTTTGTCTCTAATTCAACAATATAATTCAATTTCTATTAGCATACAATACAAAAACAGATTCATTCTGCTTTTGAAATGTTTTTCTAACCCAATACTCTTGTAGTCTATTGAATGGATGTTTAAGGATAAGGTCTGAAAGCAATAAAGAATGAAAATAATTTCACTTATCTGATGGCTGGGTAAGTCTATTAGGTATCAATGGAAACCCTCACTCCCAGGTTCCTGAAAAAACTTGGCCTCTTGTTAGAAACTTTATCCCATTCCTCCTAGCTTCCTCAGGCCTTCATCCTATGCCCCCAAAACCTCCATTCTACTGCTCTCTGGACAGGCAGCTGCCTTTTTATTCTCTCTCTCTTTTTTAAACATTAGGATTATGGAATTAATTCATTACATTTTACTTTGTAGTGACATTAAGTACACTGTATGAACCAACGATAAAATAATTCTTGTAAGTCAGATGTACTTATGCATACTTAGGTGTATGTTTTGTATTCTACTCGTTCCCATTAGGTCTTGAAATGTCAAGACCCAGTAAGTAATTACAGTATATAACCAACTTATGTGGCAACATTCAAGATCCTGTTTCTTTTTGGTATGATTTAAATATAGAAAAATCGGTGCACAAAAGCATTTTCTTTCACCTAAGAGTCCCTATTTTTGCTGGGATATACTACATATAAGCCTAATTTATCCATCATCCAGTGCTACTTACATGGTCTTCACTCCATGAGCATGTTGCATGTTGAAGAAATAGGTAAAAAGCATTTGTACAAAGATACGATTAGGAAGATTTCTGTTGTTCTCTTTGGGGTGAGGTGATTTTCTCCATGTGTTTTCAAAAACATCCATTGCCTTCCTGTATTTCCTGCTATCAGCTATATATATGATATAGCTATTCTATGCATCCAAATTTGATATAGAAATACTTTTTTTTCAAATGTGGCATTTACTTTGCATATCTTGTATTCTTACATATTATTTCTTCTTAGTTGAATGGAAACTCCTTGAAGGTAGGATTTTTTTTTGCTTGTTTCTCCTCCCCCACTCATGCATATTAAAGTGTTTAAAATAGTGTAGATGTTTAATAAATCCATTCCAAGTGGAATAAGACCTCAGTTAGAGATAAATTCATGAGATTCCCCAGTTATAGCAAGCTCAGTAAGGGGCTAATCATTTACTTTCATATTTCCATATGCAAACATGCCATTATATTTATGAGACTACTCTTCATTCAAAAATAGGTTTACAAACCTACCATTCCCTTGAATTTATATAAAACTGATTTAAAAGTACCAGGCCTCTTAGTCTGTCCTGGTCTATTACTGGGCCTTCTTTAGTCATAAAATATTGAAGAGTTTATTAGCATTCTTAATTACTATACTTTGGAAGGCTGGGCAGTTTCTTCCTACAAATTACTGTATAGACTTAATCTTTCAATGTATGATGTATCAAAAAATAATATACATATATAAAGGATTGCTCATATTGTTCCATGTATTCTGTTTTACTATAAAATGGACATTAAACAGATATGAAATCATAGAACTTAAACTTTCACAAAAAAGCTCTTTTTTTTTATACAGGGATACCTGGGGATTAAAATACTGAGCCAAAAAAACTCAAGGAATTATTTGCAATATGTTGTTTTTCCAACCTTCAGAAACTTAAAAGTGCATTACACATTTATATTTGGAGAAGTCATTCCATAATAACATTGAATGTGAATTCTTTTTAATCCTTTCTACATTTTTGTAAAAACTAGAAAGTGTTTCTATCCAATACTATAAAGAAAGTCTATAGTGGAAAAGAAAGTAAAGTGAAATTTATACTGGAATGGAGAGAAAAATACAATAAAGTCTTCCTCCATATTCCATTATAAGGCAGAAGTGACCCAGTTTCTTACACTTTTTCCTGGAGGAAGACAAACTCTGCCACAAACTAGCAAACTAGAAAAATATTTGTTACATGCCAAAAGATATATTTTGGGTTGGATGTCTAAGAACAATTCTCTCAAAGTCTGAAGAAACCCATTATCAGAGTATTGGACACCACACAATGAAATATTTTGACTATAATATAGCACAAACCTTGAATGATAGGAAAACAGGGTTGTACTTTTGGTGGAGGAAGTAACAACTTGAATGAAATAACAGATATATTAAAATATTGAAGAGATTGAGGATAATATCTTAACAGTCTTCAAGAGACTGTTGTTTAACAGCTAAGAAATCAGCTGCTGATTTGTATCAGTCAATAAGCTTTTAAAAGCTTCTATTTAGTGGAGGCACTATAGGAGGTTCTGAGAGTATTCAAATGCTGAAATGTCTCTGTGATCTCATAAATTCAGGAAATCTCTTTAAAGATACAGCTTGCAACTCTGATGCTCACTCATCTTATAAAACTCTTTCAATTTTTACAGCAAAGAGTTATGATAAAGGCCTCATTTCTAAGCTATATAGAGAATTGATTCACATTTATAAGAATGTAAGCCATTCTCCAATTGATAAGTGATCACAATCTTTAGATGAAGAAATTAAAACCATTTCTAGTTACATGAAAAAATGTTCTAAATCACTACTGATCAGAGAAATGCAAATTAAGACAACTCTGAAGTACCACTAAACACCTCTCAGATTGGCTAAAATGACAAGAAAAGATAATGATAAATGTTGGAGGAGATATAGGAAAACAGGAACATTGTTGGTAGGAGTTGTGAACTGATCTAACCATTCTGGAGAGCAATTTGGAACTATGCCCAAAAGGCTATCAAACTGTGCATACCCTTTGATCCAGAAGTCTCTACTGTATCCCAAAGAGATCATAAAAAAGGGAAAAAGACCCATATGTGCAAAAATATTTGTACAGCCCTTTTTGTAGTGTCAAGGAACTAGAATGGATGCCCATCAACTGGAGAATGGCTGAATAAGTTATGGTATATGAATGTTATGGAATATTAATATTCTATAAGAAATGATCAGCATGATGATTTCAGAAACTCCTGGAGAGACTTACATGAACTGATGCTAAGTGAAGTGAGTAGAACCAAGAGAACATTGTACACAGCAACAACAGGATTATGATAGGATCAATTTTGAAGGACGTGGCTCTTTCTAACAATGAGGTGATTCAGGCCAATATGGAGAGAGCCATCTGCATCCAGAGAGAGGACTAAGTGTACTGAATGTCTCTCATAACATAGTATTTTCACCTTTTTCATTGTTGTTTGCTTGCTTTTTGTTTTCTTTCTCTTTTTTCCCCCTTTTTAATCTGACTTTTCTTGTGCAGCATGATAATTTTGGAAATATCTATAGAAGAATTGCACATGTTTAACATATAATGGATTACTTGCTGTCTAAGGAGAGAGTGGGGGGAAGGGAGGGAGAAAATATGGAACACAAGGTTTTGCAAGAGTGAATGTTGACAACTATCAATGCATATGTTTTGAAAATAAAAAAGAAGCCGAGTCACATTAATGTTGCAGATGGATAGTAAAGTAGAAATTTGTGTGGATTTTTAAAAAAAATTCCTAAAATATTACATTAAATCTTATGCACACTGAAAAAAAATAAAATTATCTTACGTCTTCCCAAATGAGTATCAAACCAGACAGTTCTTATCCTTGAGAAGCTTATATAATATTGGTAAAATCTCTCTATATAACTCTCTGTCACTCTGTGTGTGTGTGTGTGTGTGTGTGTGTGTGTGTGTGTGTATCTCTAAATCTGTCTCTGTCTATACACACACACACACACACACACACGTATACACTCACACCATTTCTGGCTCCTGGGAGATACCCATATTCTTCTAGTAAAGGACTAATCTCTGGGCCAACACATACAGGTTTAACCTCAGACAACAAAAGAGAGGACATAAGGCTTTTTTTTCCTTACTCACATGTTTATGCCCCCAATATGAATCACAAATAAGAATCATTTAAAACATAATTTGGGGCTCATTTCTATGTTTCCAAGTTCATGTCTAGTTCATGTAATTTCTACTCTCAAAAAGGGAATAAATAATGTTCAAAATACAACATAGACAGGTATGGTATAGTTAATTATTCCTTCCACACAGAAGAAATGTTTGAAACACATAAGCACTCATAGACAAAGACTTAAACATGATGCAATAGCTTGTAGGTCCTTGGGAATTTGATATCTAAAACATCAAAACATTAACCATTTTGTGGAATTCCAAAATGAATATTTCATCTTTGCCTTACTACATCTGAAGAGTCTTCTCAAAGTAATGTCTTCTGGCAATCCAGGCAAGGAGAAGTACTTGTCTTCCATTCAGTAGTCATCTTCCACTAGTAATTGATAGGTATATGGGGTAACTGTTCTCTATAGAGTAAATCGTCCACAAGTAGTAATTGGTAGCCATAAGGGAATTGCTTTCCCAATAGAACAAGGGACACCAATTGAAGGAATCAGACACTCTTGAAAAGACTATCTCTCATAATCTTTATTTGGGAATTTGTATTCAGAAAAAAATAGAAAGTTAGAAGAGACAGACAGAGGCCTAAAGTCTTGTCACAGTTCATCTAAACAACATGTGTTCAAAGTCAACCTAACTTTGGATGTGGGAGGATTGACACTTCTCTAATCCTCACATGGGTTGTAGAAGGAGAGTGTCATGCTACATGTTCTCATGTTCTGGAGAAAAGAAAGAAAAGAATACTTTGAGTGGAATTACTCCTTATAAAGACCACTGAGTAGAAAGTTCTTCCTAGCTTAGTAGATAGTTGTCATTGATATAGAATTCCCTCCTAATCCTTGCTTGTTGGCAAGAGATTGATTTGTCAGTCCAAAGCCCCAAAGTTTTTCAGTATTGAGTTGGTGACTCAATAGAAAGAGTTGGACCAAATGTGTCACAGGAAGAGGCCAAGCTAAAAGGACAGCACATGTATTATAAAATACAATCCAGCTCCAAGTTTCATGGGGTTTTCTCTAACCGGAATGAATGGGAATTGGAAAAATTCCCCCGATTATACCCATTACATATAAAAAGTATATGCAAAATAATTGTAAGATATTGAAAATAAGGCTGTTTGATATTTGGGTTTCACTCAAGGCTTCTTAGTCTTTGATAATCTGAGTCTGAGGGAACCATACCATTTATTAAATTCCAGAAACTGAGACAATATTCAATTTTTACTAAGTTCATAACTTCTCATCAAATTATTGAACCTTCTAAATTTGATTTCAATTGTCTGTTGATTTGTAATAATCTCCTTCCTTAACCAAATAGATAGAGAGTAGAGAAATAATAACAAATAATTAGTTTAAGAGTTCAGAAGTAAAATTGCATAGTAAAAGGAAAAATATGTGTTAAATTCAGTAAAGGACAAAAAGCTATAATTTTGGTTTTGTTGGGGATTTTTTATTCATGTTTCATTTATAAAATAGAAATAAGTCCTAGTCAAGGTACAAGTCACATCCTCAAGACATGTGTTATATATTCTCCCTACTTGAGGGGAGTTTATTGAGTTTGCTTCTGGGAATATAGCATAGAGTATATAAAGGTAGAGCCCTGCCTTTGAGATTCAGAATCTATAAAGTTATTTTGTAATTGCTTCTTTTTCCTTTACTCTTAAGGGGGTTTATTGAGTTTGCTTCTGGGAATATAGAATAAAGTATAAAGGTAGAGCCCTGCCTTTGATTCAGAATCTATAAAGTTATTTTGTAATTGCTTTTTTTTCCTTTACTAATTAAGTGAATAAAAGACTTTTGCTTGATTTCTGTGTCAGAATTGAGTATGCATAAAATGGGCATGAACAGACCAAATTACATTATCATTTGTGGTGTTGATCAAAGAAAAGATTTTAGAAACTGTTGGGTCTGAGGCCCTCATCTTCCCACTTAAGTAACATATACCCAATGAATATAAAACCCAGTTTTTACTTCTGTCTTCATTACATTTATTCTTTCTTAATCTTAGGTGAAGGGACAATGGAGACATATTGACCAGGTAAAACTTTGTGAGCTTTGAAAGGATTGAAAAGGAATGAGAAGTTTCGTGGTTAAGCCAGGAAAGAGCCAGCCTTGAAAAAAGACCTGCTTGACCCAGCCAGTGGTAATTGAACCCAGCAGCTGAGATGTTATTCCTTGCAAGAAAGGGAATAACTTGTCTATCAACTATTCCACTCAGGAGTATACACAATGGTTGCAATGGAAGGAATATTTGTATCATTCATCTTAATGGTTCTATTTTCCCTAAATGATAAGGTTATAGAGGGAAGAATGCATCCATAGTAGAATAGGGGTGGGGAAGAGTGTTTTGTATTTCTATTCTGCTACATATTTGGATTAAGTATTCCTTTAGAAAAGCTAATTAATATTGATTTAGTTATCAGTGATATCAAAGGGATATCTATGGCTGAAAGGCTACTGAAACTCAAGTCATTGCTAGTGATAAAGAGGGAAATACATTTCAATGAGTTTATGCCAATAGAATGAAGAAAATCCCATTTTCCACATAATCAACAGTGAAAAAACTTTAATATGATCAGAACAATGGTCCAAGACAATTCCAAAAGACCCATGATGAAAATACAATCTACTTCCAAATATAAACTCTGAATGTGGATTGAACTATACATTTTAAAAAGTTTTTTACTTTCCTTACTTTATTTTTGTCTGTTTTTTTTTTCACTATGGCTCATATGGATATATGATTTGGATGACTCCGCAAATAAAATCAATATCAAATTGTTTATCTTTTCAAAAAGGGAGAAAAGGTTAAAGGGAGGAAGAGAATTTGAAACACAGATTTTTAAAAAAAAATAATATTGTTTAATTTTTTAATAAGTAATTGGGATGGGGCGGAGCCAAGATGGCGGAGTGAAAAGGTGACTCTCTGCCTCTCCTCCAATCTTCTCTCAAATCAACAATAAAATAAGCCTCTGAACTGATCTTCAAGTCAACGAACTCAGAAATATTTAGACACTGCTTGCTGATATCTCTGAAGAACGTCACATCAGGTTTCTCTAACTCAGATAGAGAGATAAACAGAGGACTCCACTGTAGGCCGGAAGTGAGGGTGGGACTCAGCTCAGCTCATCCTGGCAGAAATTCCAAACTCCAAACTCCAAACTCCTGGTGTTTATTTGAGGTCCTCGGGACACTCTGCCCTGATTGGGGGAAGGTGTTCTGGCAGACTTGCCTTGTTTAAGGAGTAATTTGGACTTAGTCCTAGCCCCCACAGGCCCAGCACCTTAAGTTAATTCGCTGAATTTCCCCAGAGCAAAGAACTTCAGCTGCCGTTTTTTTCTGAGCCTTAAAGATACATCCATGCTGTCTAAAAAAATGAAGAAGCAAAACAGAGCTCTCACCATAGACAGCTTCTATTGAGAGAAAGAAGTGATGACCCCAGATCCTGAGGTTCCTTTAGACAAAACTCCAAAGGAAGTTTTTAAGGACCATCACTGGTCCGCTTTTCAAAAGGCGTTTCTGGAAGATTGCATAAAGAACCTCAAAAGAGAGCTGGAGGATAAATGGGAAAATAAATTGAAATTAGTGCAAGAAGGATATAATCTCTTGCAAGAAGGATATGATGCCCTGCAAAAGAGATATGAAAAAGACACCAATCTATTGAAAAATAAAATTAGTGAAGTGGAAAAAGAGTGCAATGAACAAAAAAATTCAATTGGCCAGTTACAAATGGAGCTTAAAAAGGTAACTGAAGAAAACAACACTTTAAAAATAAGAATTGAACAAATGCAAGTGAATGACTCAATAAGACTTCAAGAATCAGTTAAACAAAAACAAAAAAAAATGAAAAATTAGAAGAAAATATGAAATATCTCCTAGGAAAAACAACTGACTTGGAAAATAGATCTAGGAGAGACAATCTAAGGATTATGGGACTTCCTGAAAGCCATGATGAAAAAAATAATCTAAACACTATCTTCCAGGAAATCCTGAAAGAAAACTGCCCTGAGATTGTAGAATCAGAAAGCAAAATCACCATTGAAAGAATTCACCAATCACCACCTGAAAGAGACCCCAAAATTAAAACCCCAAGGAATATTATGGCTAAATTTCAGGACTATAGCACCAAGGAACAGATTCTGCTAGCAGCTAGAAAGAAACAATTCAAATACCGTGGATCAATAATTAGAATCACACATGATCTGTCAGCCTCCACATTGAAGGATAGAAGGGTCTGGAACCAGATATTCTGAAGGGCAAAGGAACTTGGATTACAACCAAGAATAACCTATCCAGCTAGAATGAGCATTATCCTCCAGGGAAGGAGATGGTCATTCAATGATATAGGTGAATTTCACCTATTTCTTTTTATTTTTTTTTATTTTTTATTTTTTTATTTTTATTTTTTTTTGATGTGTTTGATATTTCTGTTTTTCTCCATTATTTATGAGATTTTTGTGCCTTAGTACAGTCAATTCTTTTTTTTTTTAATTTTTGTTGAGGCAATTGAGGTTAAGTGATTTGCCCAGGGTCACACAACTAGGGAATGTTAAGTGTCTGAGACCAGATTTGAACTCAGGTCCTCCTGACTTCAGGGCTGGTGCTCTATCCACTGCGCCACCTAGCTGCCCCAATTTCACCTATTTCTAATGAAAAGACCAGATCTGAACAAAAATTTCGACATCCAAACACAGAACTCAAGAGATGTATAAAAAGGTAAAAAAGAAAGGACTCGAGAACTTTATTTCTGCTAGGGGGATACTTAAAGTTTGGGGGTATAATTAACTAGATATTACTTTGATAATATGAAAAAAGAGAACTAGAGGGGAAAAGGTTGTCATACTGGGGAAAAGAGGGGAAAAGTGATAAAATAAGATCTAAAAAAAAGGAGGTAAAAACAAGGTAAAATCTCTTGAAGAGGCAAAGAAAACCTAATATAATTGAGAGAAAGAGGGGAGGGAGATGAGCATTGTGTAAATCTTAATCTCATCAGGTTGGGCTCTAAAAGTGTATATCAGACACTTGATTTCATATAGAAACTTGTCTGTTGCTAGAGGGAAGTGGGAGGGAAAGGAGGAAAAGTAAGGGATAAACTAATAGAAGGGAAAATAGAAGAATTAGGGTAAAGGAGTAAAAACAGGGGGAGGGGATCTAAAGGGTGGAGTATTGTTTGACGGAGGTGGTCACCAAAAGCAAAGTACTGAGGAGGGGGGAAGGGAGAAAGGGGAAAGGAAAGGGAAAAACATAACTTGGGTAAATAAGATGGGCAGGAAATAAAGAATTAGTTATTCTAACTGTGAATGTGAATGGGATGAACTCTCCCATAAAGCAGAAGCAGATATCAGACTGGATTAAAAATCAGAATCCCACAATATGTTGTCTACAAGAAACACATCTAAAACATAGTGACACATATAGGATGAAGGGAAAAGGCTGGAGCAGAAAATATTATGCTTCAGGTGAACACAAAAAAAGCAGGGGTAGCAATCCTTATCTCAGATCAAGTAAAAGCCTAGATAGATCTAATCAAAAGAGATAAGGAAGGATACTATATTTTATTAAAGGATACCATAGATAATGTAGCAATATATATACTAAATATATACTCACCAAGTGCAATAGCACACAAATTCCTAGGGGAGAAATTAAGAGAGATGCAAGAAGAAATAGACAGCCAAACGATACTAGTGGGGGATCTCAACCTTGCTCTCTCAGAATTAGATAAATCAAACCACAAAATAAACAAGAAAGAAACTAGGGAGATAAACCAATTGTTAGAAAAGTTAGGTATGATAGATCTATGGAGAAAGTTGAATGGAGACAGTAGGGAGTTTACTTTTTTCTCAGCAGTCCATGGAACCTATACAAAAATTGACCATGTGTTAGGGCATAAAAACCTCAAAATCAAATGCAGAAAGGCAGAAATAGTAAATGCATCCTTTTCAGATCATGACGCAATAAAAATCACATGCAATATAAGGCCAGGAGAAAATAAACCAAAAGTTAATTGGAAATTAAATAATCTAATCCTGAAGAATGAATGGGTGAAAGAGCAAGTCATAGACACGATCAATAATTTCATGCAGGAGAATGACAATAAGGAGACAACATACCAAAATTTGTGGGATACGGCCAAAGCGGTTATAAGGGGCAATTTTATATCTCTAGATGCTAATTTGCATAAAATAGAGAAAGAAAACATCAACGAATTGGGCTTATTATTAAAAAAAAAACTAGAAAAAGAACAAATTAAAAACCCTCAATTAAATACCAAATTGGAAATTCTAAAAATAAAAGGAGAAATTAATAAAATTGAAAATAAGAAAACTATTGAATTAATAAATAAATCTAAGAGTTGGTTCTACAAAAAAACCAACAAAATAGATAAGCCTTTAGTTAATTTGATGAGAAAAAGGAAAGAGGAAAATCAAATTGTTAGAATGATAAGGGAGAACTTTCCTCCAATGAAGAGGAAATTAGAGCAATAATTAGGAGTTGCTTTGCCCAACTTTATGCCAGTAAGTTTGATAATCTAAATGAAATGGAGGAATATCTACAAAAATATAGATTACGCAGGTTAAAAGAAGAGGATATAAATTATTTAAATAGCCCCATATTAAAAAAAGAAATAGAACAAGCTATTAACCAAATTCCTAAGAAAAAATCTCCAGGGCCAGATGGATTTACATGTGAATTCTACCAAACATTCAAAGAACAATTAATTCCAATACTACACAAACTATTTGAGAAAATAGGGACAGAAGGTATACTGCCAAAATCCTTCTATGAGACCAATATGGTGCTGATAGCTAAACCAGGTAGGGTGAAAACAGAGAAAGAAAACTATAGACCAATTTCCCTAATGAATATTGATGCAAAAATTTTAAATAAGATATTAGCAATGAGATTACAGAAAGTCATCCCCAGGATAGTACCCTATGACCAAGTAGGATTTATACCAGGGATGCAGGGCTGGTTCAATATTAGGAAAACTATCAGCATAATTAATTATATTAATAACCAAACTAACAAAAACCATATGATTATCTCAATAGATGCAGAAAAAGCATTTGATAAAATCCATCACCCTTTCCTATTCAAAACACTAAAGAGTATAGGATTAAATGGGCTTTTCCTTAAAATGATCAGTAGCATCTATTTAAAACCATCAGCAACCATCATATGTAATGGAGACAAACTAAAACCATTCCCAATAAGATCAGGAGTGAAACAAGGCTGCCCACTGTCACCATTACTATTTAATATTGCATTAGAAATGTTAGCTTTAGCAATAAGAGAAGAAAAAGAGATAAAAGGAATCAGAGTAGGTAATGAAGAAACCAATTTATCACTATTTGCAGATGACATGATGGTATACTTAGAGAACCCTAGAGACTCAACTAAAAAACTACTAGAAACAATTCACAACTTTAGCAAAGTGGCAGGATTCAAAATTATCCACATAAATCATCAGCATTTTTATATATTACCAACAAAGTTCAGCAGCAAGAGATACAAAAAGAAATTCCATTCCAAATAGCAGATGATAGGATAAAATATTTGGGAATCTATCTGCCAAGGAAAAGTCAGAAACTATACGAACTAAACTACAAAACACTTTCCACACAAATAAAATCAGACCTAATCAATTGGAAAAATATTAAGTGCTCATGGGTAGGCAGAGCGAACATATTAAAAATGACAATACTACCCAAACTAATCTACTTATTTAGTGCCATACCAATCAAACCCCCAAGAAATTATTTTACAGATCTGGAAAAAATAGTAGCAAAGTTCATTTGGAAGAACAAAAGGTCAAGGATTTCTAGGGGATTAATGAAAAAAAGGTAGATGAAGGTGGCCTTGCTGTACCAGATCTAAAACTATATTATAAAGCAGCAATCATCAAAACTGTTTGGTACTGGCTAAGAAATAGAGCAGTCGATCAGTGGCACAGGATTAGTTATCAGGACAATCTTGGCAATAACCTTAACAATCTAGTGTTCGATAAACCCAAAGACCCCAGCTTTTGGGATAAATACTCCCTATTCAGCAAAAACTGCTGGGAAATTTAGAAACTAGTGTGGAAGAAATTAGGGCTTGACCCATACCTAACACCACAATCGAAGATAAGATCTAAATGGGTTCATAATCTAGATATAAAGAGGGACTTTGTAAGCAAGTTAGAGGAACGTAATAAAGTTTACCTCTCAGACCTGTGGAGATTGAATAAATTTATGTGCAAAGAAGATCTGGAACTCCTAATTCAACACCAGATGGATAATTTTGATTATATTAAGTTAAAAAGTTTCTGTACAAATAAAACAAATGCAGACAATATTAGGAGGGAAGCATCAAATTGGGAAATCATCTTTACATTTAATGGCTCTGATAAAGGCCTCATTTCTAAAATATATGGAGAATTGTCTCATATTTATAAAAATTCAAGCCACTTTTCAATAGATAAATGGTCAAGGGATATGAACAGACAATTTTCAGATGATGAAATTAAAACCATCTCTAGTCATATGAAAAGTTGCTCCAAATCACTATTGATCAGAGAAATGCAAATTAAGAAAACACTGAGGTACCACTACACACCTGTCAGATTGGCTAAAATGACAGGAAAAGATAACGATGAATGTTGGAGGGGATGTGGGAAAACTAGGACAGTAAAACATTGTTGGTGGAACTATGAACGGATCCAACCATTCTGGAGAGCAATTTGGAACTATGCTCAAAAAGTTGTCAAACTGTGCATACCCTTTGACCCAGCAGTGTTTCTACTGGGCCTATATCCCAAAGAGATTTTAGAGGAGGGAAAGGGACCCACATGTGCAAGAATGTTTGTGGCCACCCTTTTTGTAGTGCCTAGAAACTGGAAACTGAAGGGATGCCCATCAATTGGAGAGTGGCTGAATAAATTATGGTATATGAATGTTATGGAATATTATTGCTCTGTAAGAAACGACCAGCAGGACGATTTCAGAGAGGGCTGGAGAGACTTGCATGAACTGATGCTGAGTGAAACGAGCAGAACCAGGAGATCATCATACACAGCAACAACAGTATTACATGATGATCAATTCTGAATGACATAGCTCTCTGCAACAAAGAATTGTCTCAAACCAGTTCCAATTGTTCACTGAAGAAAACCATATACACCCAGAGAGAGGGATATGAAATATGGACCACAACGTAACATTTTCATGATCTCTATTGATATTTGCTTGCATTGTGTTTCCTTTCTCTGATTTTCTTTTTTTTTTCTTGTAGATAGGATTTGTCTTGCATAACTTGTCAAGTATTTCAACATTATTAACATGTAGTGGACTTCCTGTCATCTAGGTGAGGGGAGAGGACTGGGGGAAAAATTTATAATGGAAAGCTTTGTAAAGATCAATGCTGGGGAACTACCCATACATATGTTATACAAATAAAAAGCTTTAATAAAAAAATAAATAATTGGGAAATATTTAATGAAATAAATTAAAAACATTTTTTTAAAGTCACAGACAACACTGAGAGAGATTTAGCCAAACACATTTTAGGTATATGATTCATTAGTGCACATGAGTTTAGAGATTACTTATTGAGTTACACTACATAATCAGAAAAAGTGTCAGTCTATAGCCTCCCAACTCTACTTACACATGTTCTTTAAAAATAAGGCAGCATTATGTTGTTTTATATGAATATTTTATTAAGAGAGTGGATTGTGCATTTGACAAACTAGTGAATTTTTGCCTCACTTGAAGGATAGCACCCAACTTAAATATCAGGAAACCATTTTTTCATTAAGCCATGATCATGCACTATTTAATATGATGTATCACTATGTGAGAATTTCTGCAAAGGAATATTACTTTTTTGTGATTACATATAGAAAATGTGATCAGAACTCAAAATTGAATTAACAGCTACACAATCAATCTCTATAATCGCTGAGATATCAATAATAAAGGCTTAGGTTTTCCAATGTCCTATTTTGCTCCGGAAGAAACCAAATGACTCAAAATGGTCAAATCTAAAGTAAGAAATAGAATAAGATTCAAATCTAGGACCTCAAACAGCAGCACCCAGGCTTATTTTCCCCTTTACATTACAATGACCCTAAAAACGTCTATTATTAACAATACTCCAAAATCATCTCTCTTCATCACTTTCCATTATATTCATGTCATCTTTGGAACCGAGGATGGCACAGAGTATAGAGCTCTGGGTCTGGAGTCAGAAGATATTGGTGTTGTTGCTGTTGTTCAAGCATTTTTCAGTTGTATCTTACTGTCCATTTGGGATTATCTTGGCAATGATACTGGAGTGGTTTGCCATTTCCTTCTCTAGCTCATTTTACAGATAAAGAACAGAGCAAACAGGATTGTATGATTTGTCAAGAGTACACAGGTAATAAGTATCTGAAGTTCAGATGTGAAGATGAATTTCACTGACTCCAAACTGGGTACTCCATCTGTTGCACTACCTAGCAGCCTGGAGTCAGGAAGACCTAACTTCAAATCCAGACTCAGATACTTACAAGCTGTATGATCTTTGACAAGTTCACTCAGCACTAGTTATCTCAGTTTCCTCATTTGTAAAAAGAACTGAAAAAGAAAATAGCATCTTTGCCAAAAAAATTCCAAATGTGGTGACAAAAAGTTTGATACATATAATTAAAAACAACTGAACAACAACAAATCTTTTGTCAAGAATTCAACATTATGGTATGTTTCATTCCATAGTGCAGAAATATAAATATTATTCTCAGACACTACTTTTCTTCTTGAGGATCACCAACTTTTTATTGATGATGGTTGTGGAAATACCAATTCCTCTAAAATATTCAACTTCATAAACAGGACTTCATGATTGCAAAGGACTGAGGGAGAAACTCACATCCCTATCCCTAAGAACTCAGAGAAGATTCTTCATTCCACATAATAGCCTAATTGGTAATATTATCCTCAGATGCAATCTATGATGTAAAAGATGCTGCTTAAAAGTGATTCAGTTCTAAAAAATGTATTATCTACTTTTTTTAAACTTGGATAAACTTCACAATTCCAGTGAAGTTTTCTATCTCGCAATCAACCTGAGCTGAGAAGAAATGAACTGAGTTGGTCTCTGACAGTTAATTGAAGAAATGAGGAATAGGTGAGGAACTCCAACTTCATAGGGAGGCTTAGTTTTTAAAATTATATTTGTCGGACTTTTTGGATTATGCTCAAACTCATTTTCAAACAATAATAAGGATGATTTAATAACATAATCATTTGTAGATAATAACCTTTTTTTTTGCTTTTTGCTGAGGCAATTGGGGTTAAGTGACTTGCCCAGGGTCACACAGCTGGGAAGTGTCTGAGACCAGATTTGAACTCAGCTCCTCCTGACTTCAGGGCTGGTGCTCTAACCACTGCACCACCTAGCTGCCCCCAGATAATAACCTTTTAAAATTAGGCAGCATTATATTATTTTATCTGAATATTTTCCTAAGTCATAGGATTATGCTATGGAAATGTATTTTGAATGATTTCACTTGTGTAATTGATATCATTTTGCTTTCTTCTCAGTGGATGTGGAAGGAGATGAGAGGAAGGGAAAGAATTTGTAACTCAAAATTTTAAAAGAAAAAAATTAAAATAGGTATTTTTAAAGAGAAAAAAGATACAGAATTTTGACTTGAATAATATCTTGGCAAGTTAGTTAATCTTTGCCCCAGTTTATGGATAGAACTAAATTTAAATCACAGGAAGCCAATTTTTCAATTAGCAGAATTTTTTTTCTTTTTTCTCATATCTATACTAATTTCCTTCCATTATAGTTTATGTTCTTTTTTTTTACCAAAATTGGGAGATGGAATTGATCACCATTTCAAACTCCACGTCAATTTTTGGAGCAATAGATTTCACCTGCAATTTCATTCCCTTTTGACCACCTGTTTGACCTCTTGATATCACTTCTTTCCCTTAAAAATACAGTTGTATCTCTATGATATTTAGAAAAGAAGTATAAATGTAATCATACATTTTCAGAACTGGAAGGCACCTTATAGTTGATCTAATACTGTTTTCTCATTTTTTATAGATAAGGGAACTGAACCCAGAAATAACTATCTTCATTATCTCTATTTCTGTGTCTTTGTTTTTTTCTATATTTTAATGTCCATCTTTCTCTTCTCATCTTTCTCTAGCTCTTCCATATTTTCAGTCTGACCAAAGACAAAAACATTAATATCTCAGAAGAGAAAAGGTACATAACACAAATTGGGAGCTGTTGGCTCCCAAGTGATAGGTGTATACATATTATATATATACATATATATATGTATATATATACATATATATGTATGTATGCATATATAAAATAACTAATAGTTTCACTAACAAATATCAGAATTAATTAAAAGAAAGACGAGGTTGGTGAGAGTGAAGAAAAGAAGACTTGGAGGCAGAGGAAATTACTGTCTTCAATATCTGAAGAGCTGTCATGTGGAGGTGGGATTAGATTAAGTTTTCTTGTTCCCAGAGGGCAGACAGACCAAAGGAAGGAAGTTATAGAAAAGTAGATAGGTGACTCACTTATAAAGATAAACTTCCCAAACATTTAGAGCTGTCAGAAAGTGAAGACAGTGAGTTTACCCTTGAGGGTTGGTCTTCAATTAGAGAGTGTATGACACTTTTTTCTGGGAATACTGTAGAAATGTTGCATGCTTCAGATATAATAATAGCCAGTATTTACATAGTGTTTTAAGATTTGTAGAATGCTTTATATTTTTAACTCATTTGTATAGATTGAATTCCGATATTTGAAAGCCATTTCTATCTCTGAAATTCTTTGATTATAAATACTGAGTAGGAAAATTGATAATCTAATCTGGTCAGTGAAGGAAGACTTCTTGGAGAAATTGAGGTTTGAATAGGAGCCCATAACATGTAGGATTAAAATATATGTATGATATGTATTATATATGTAAGTTTTTTTAAGTGAAAAGAAGGAAGAATAGTATTCTTTCCAGAAAAGCTTTATAAACCAAAAGAGTAATGATGAAAAAAGCCCAATACATGTTTGGAGTGTAGTAAGTATCCTCAATTAATATGGAATAGTTTTGTGAAGGAGAATAATTGAAGGTAAGTTTCAAAAAGTAAATTGGAGCTATGCTGTAAAGGACTTTTAATGTCATTATGTCCGACTTTGAACTTTATCCTCTAGGCAATGGGGAATTATATATTGATGCATGAATACTAGAGTGACATGATCAGTGAGGTACACTATGAAAGGTAGGTTGAAAGTGGTCGAAATTTGAACATCCAACCCACCACCAAAGGAAGTAATTGCATCTGTCTAGACATAAGTTGATAGACTGCAAGAAAATAAAGGAAGAGACAGAGATAAGAGAAATTTCAAGGAAAATTAATAAATCTCAGTTTCCTTTGTATGGAAATAAAAATATTTATTCCCAATGGGGCAAGTACAGAGAGAGAAATTTTAAGTTTGACTCCATCAGGGCATGGTGTGAAGATGGATTTGGCAACTTGGATCCATACAAGATAAGGCATATCCAGGCCTATCAAACCCCAGGGTATTTCTGTGGGAGGAGCCCAATTTTCTAATAGTGAGGCAGTGGAGATGGTAAAGCATAATGATAGTGGGAAAAGTGCTATCCGAAGATGTCAGAAAATTAGGAAAATAAGATAATGATGAGAAAAGTAAATGAGTGGGGAAGAATATGATCAGATTATAGATTAATTTTATTTTATTCTTATTCTTACTATATATTATATATTTATATATAATTATATATTAATTAATGATAATATATATGTTATTATTATCTTTCAGCTAATGCTTTCCAAGCTTGCAAATTTGTTTATATAACTTTTCTTACCCTTTTTCATTAGTTCCCAGAAATCTTACCCTCTACTTTGAAACAACTTTATTAGATTTCCTATTTTAGCAATATATTTGTTTCACCAGTCCCCCCATATGCACATGATTTTTTTCCAAGATAAATGTTTCATTTTGCTTAATGTTTCTCTTCTATTTTAAATCTCAGAAGGAAAATCACAGTATTTCTTCTAAAGGTTGTAAGAGTGGATTATCAAAAATACCCTCAGATAGCATTTTTCCAAGAGGTCTTTAGTCGTTATTTTCTGGAATGTTTGGATACCTGGACTTGGTAATTGGGCCAATAGAAAGCAAAAATGTAAATGATCTCTTCAATCACTATCACAAAACCTAGTCATTCCTACCTCATAGTAGGAATTGGAGAAAGAGGAAGATATAAAGTAAGAAAAAAAATGGAATAGTTGTTAACCTTTATTTAGAAAGATGAGAATTGCTGGACAATATTGGAGGGCTGATAGGCAAGATTTCTCTATCTCTCTTATCTTCTCACAACCCACTCTCTACAGCAATTTTTACAAATCTTTTCATCACTTCTCACACCTGCCAAGGCTTCCCTTTCCCCACTTGATCAGTTGAGAACCTTTTTCCATATTTTAGAAAAAAACAAAATGAAGCCATTCCCAATGTACTTTCTCATCTTCCTTCTTCATCTCCTATCATTCAGGTTCTTTCTACCACTTCCTTCTTCTCTCCTGTTTCACAAGATAAATTTACCTTACTCTTTACAAAGGCTAAACCCTCAATTTGTTCAATTAATTTCATTCCATCCCATCAATTCCAACAAATTTCCCCTTCTATTATCTCCAATCTTTATTTCCAATCTCTCCCTCTACTGAACCATCTCCTACTACCTACAAACATGTTCTAACCCTGAAAAAAAAATCCTCGCTTGATCCTTTCATCTCTCCTATTTACCTATATTTCTTCTGAACTTTGTAGCTAAACTCCTTTGTAGCTGAACACATCTTAAAAAGGGTTATCACAATAGGTGCCTCCATTTTTTCCCTTCTTATTCTCTTTTAACTTCTTACCATTTGGATTCTGACCTTATCATTTGATTGAAATTGTTCATTCCAACGTTTTCAATGATCTTTTAGTTCTTAAATCCAGTAGCCTCATTCTCTATGACTTCTCTGAAGCCTTTAATACAATTAATCCCATTGCATTCTTGATACTCTCTTCTCTTTAGATTTTTGGGACACTGCTCTCTTCTGATTTTCTTCCTATCTTTCTGACCACTCCTCTGTTTCCCAGGCCTCCTCCTCCAGATCATGCCTTTTACTCACAATTGTTCAGGGTTCTATCTTGTGCAGATTCACTTGGTGATCTCATCAGCTCCTATGGATTTACTGATCATCTGATTCCCAAATCTACCTTTCCTGCTACAATCTCTCTGCTCACTTTCAATCTTGCATTTTCAACTACCCTTCAGATATCTCATACTGGATGTCCAGTAGACATTTTACCCTCATTTTGTCTAAAAACAAAATCATTATCTTTTCCCCTAAACCCTTCTTCCTCCTCTGACTTTTCCTATAACTGTAGAGGCCAACACTATCCTTCCTATTCCTCAGGTTCACAATATATAAATCATCCTGACCTCCTAAAACTGACCCCAACCCCTGTATCCAAGCTGCTCTCAATTGCAGTATCTCTCAAACATGCCCCCTTCTCCCCTGATACAGCTTTCACTGTAATACAGGGCCTCATTACTTCATACCTTGTTTACTGTAATAGTCTGCTAGTGGGTCTAATGGCATCAAAATTCTCCCTACTCTAATCTATTCTCCATTCAGCCACCAAAGTGATTTTTCTAAAATGCAATTCTAATCATAACAGACCCCTACTCAATAAGCTCCAGCTTTCCTTATTGCTTCCAGGATCAAATATCAAACATTCTGTTTTATATTCAGAACCATTTATAACCTAGCTTTCTCCTACATCTTTATTTCTCAATATTTACTCTTCAATCCACTGACACTGGATTTCTGGTTGGAGCATGAGCCAGACTCTCCCTCTCTCAATTCTAGTCATTCTCTTTGGCCATCCTCTATACCTGGAATACTCTTGCTTCTCCATTCCAAGTTCTAACTTCTCTGGCCTCCTTTAAATCCAACTAAAATCCTACCTTCTGCAAGAAACCTTTCTTAACTCCTTTCAATCCTTATGTTTTCCCTTTTTAATTAATTATTAGTTATTATGTATTCCCTCCTAGAACACTTTTATTTTTGATGGAAGGATTTACATAGCTCTATCACAGAAGTTTGTCTTTATATTAAGCTAAAACCTTCTTCTTGAACTTTAAATTGTTATTTCTAACTCTGCCCTTTGCAGTCAAGTAGGAAAACTTTGATCCTTCCTTGACATAATTACTTTTCAAGTATTTAAAAACTGCTATGAAGCCCCTAAAAATATTTGCTTTCCTAGAGCAAACACCTAAAGTTTTTGAATCTTTCTGCCTTCTTAGTTGCCTTCTTCTGAATGCTTTCCAGCTTGTCAAAGTATTCCTTAAATTGTGACATCCATGACTGAATATGACACTATAGATTTGTTCCAAACAGAATATTTAAGTTAGATTACTACTTCCCATGTTCCAGACACCAAGCTTCTCTTAATGCAGGCTAAGATTACACAAGATTACAAGATTAATCACCTGCCAGTTTTTAGACTACAGTACTCATATAGGTAAGGTTACATGATTTTGTTGTCATGGTGGTGGTTTGGGACTCTATCATGATGTCAATGACATAGAAATTCCATCCACTGATGTAAATCAATAAGTAGTCTGCAAATCTGTAATTTCTTCTCTCAAAGACTTACCTGGGACATTGAAAGTTTAAGTGACTTGCTCATTAGAGTCAGCACTTAAACCTATATCTTCCTCGATCCACTACCCCTAATTATTTTGATTTTTTAAAATTACATACTATTCTCTGTGTACTCTACAGTTTATTCAAAGAATCTTTTATACTATTCTCATACATAACACTTCATCTTCTGTCTTCCCTATGTCCTTTAAAAAAGTTATTAGATTCATTAGAAGTTCCTCTACTGGAGTCAAGAGCAGAATCTGTAGCAGCTACAGTGAGTAAGGAGTCAGGAATGAGAAGTAACCTTTTTGACTCAGTTCAGCAATGAACTGAACCAGCAGCCAAGCTATGCTGCATCTAGAAATGAATTTGTTGAAATGATGTTTAAAAAAACACCCCTTAGAGTTTGAATCCATTTTTTTCCTGTGATTGAAGAAGTAGAGAACAGTATATTCCCCATTTTTTGAGTTTTTTATACCTTGGATACAACAACTTTATCAAGAAATAGGCCATTGTGAAAGCTAAATGATGTTAGTTGGTTCATTGATATTGAGATACCAATTGGTTATCAATGATATTGAATAGATAATTGATTAATTTTATGATGAAGTAAAAACTGGTGATAATATTGGAGAGAAATACTCTCGATGATGGATCAAGAGCTACTAGAGATACGTAGCTCCAAACCACTCAGGAGTGCCCCTAGAATTTTGAACAAAGTTATATCTTACTCTGGGTGTCTGATCTACCATTAGGAGTAAGAATTGGAAATGAGAACCTAGAGCACATATAGGCTACTCCTCTAAGCTCAAGATCCAGCTTCTAAAGAAAGCCTTTTCTGATTCCTAGAAACTAATGGCTTGCCACTTTCACACACACACACACACACACACACACACACACACACACACTCTACATTACACACACAAATACAAACTACACTGTCTATCTTCTTCAGAATGTGCGTGTGCATGTGTATATATATTTACTTACTTATTTATTTTCATTTATTTATTTATTTAAGTTTTCTTCCTGAATAGAATATAAGTTCCATAGCAGGAATTATTTTATTTTTGTCTTTGTATCTCTATCAGATAACAGTGTGACGTATAGTACATGTTTAACAAATGATTATTGATTAATTCAATATACATACAGCCAAAGAGAATTATTTTAAATTAGTTCAGTTTTGGGGGGAAAAAAGCTGTAATGTGATTTTTATATGCTCTGTGATATTTTTGCTTCGAGTTCACACTTTAAACTCACATTGATAATAATGTGAGTTGGGATTAGGAATTTATGCATATTCTACACTTCAAAACAACATTTAACAATACCTGTTTTAACTCCTTATTTCTAGGATTGAGGAGGAAAGAAAATAGTGAATTTTGCAAAACTTCAGATACAAGGGGGGGGGAATTTCAAAATCATCTTGACAAGATTCAAAACTTATCTATTTTGACTCAACACCAAACAATGGCAGCATTTCCAGTGTAAGGATTTCATTTTTAATTCTTCCCTCACACTGATATTTCCTGTAGGCTTCCATTTCTGTGTTCATGTACATGATCTCTGAGAATTTATATGCCAGTAATAAGTTATTAAATTTTTTAAAAATTTGATCAAATTATGGCTATATTATAACATGCCAAATGTATACTTGCAATTTGAAAAGCTCCACTAGCAACTGTTTGCTTGTTGGCTTCAGTTCTCAGAAAATAAATCATCTAAACAGAACTGCACAGAGAATAATACATCTCAGTTAATATTTGTGTGGCTATAGAAAGAAACCGAGCAGTGAAAGCATCATTAAATGGAACCTTTCCAAAGTGGAAAGAGAATTCACTGCACTTCAGGGTTGTCTTTGTAAAGGATAGTTTGGGTCAGATGCTTTCTTAAATTTCCCTTAGCCTAAGACATGTCAAAAAAGGCATATAATTTCTTCAGTATTGGGAAGATTGCTTCATTATTTGGTTGTATGACGTCCAGGATAATCCAACCCCAAATTAAAAGTAATTTCATCCCACTGTGTTCTCGTACATAAGAGGTCAAATTGTGTCCCTCATAATGATTTCTTTTTCACAGTGTATAGTTTTCAAACAATTATCTACTAAGTTTGGTAACATGAAGCAGGGGAAAAGATATGTGTTTACTATGAAAACAAAGTTGTATGTGTTCATGCATGTATATTTTCTTATAAAGGTGATATGATTCTTTAGATTCCTCAGTTATGAGAGAAAAGATTTTGTGTGCATGTCTATCTGTCTGTTTTCATGGCTCTAAAAATATCCTCTGGCTTTAGAGGAGTGCCATTATTCCACATAACTCTTTAAAACTTTGAGTCTATTGATCACTATTTTAAAATAGTATCTGCATTTAAAAAAAAATAGCTGTATAGCCAAAAGAGGGTTTCTCAACTTATTTGTAAAATACTCCTCACTTAGTGGACCAGTCTCCTAAAGGTCATTGCTAAAGCCAAGAACTTTGACAGATTAGGGGAAATGATTAGACATTGATGTGAGATGAAAAAGGCTTGTTACTCCCACTAGTTGGGATAAAATAAGGAGAATTTTCTATGCTTATGTTTTCCAAACATAATGGTACTTTCATTGGTAAGTACAATTACCATTTCTAGTAACAATGGAACCCTCTGCTTGCTGCTATTTGATATGGATAACTACCTCAGGATGAATATACCACTCTCTCTAATGCTTATCAAGTTTACACAAAAAATTAGATAGGTCCTCTGTCTAGTTGCAGTCCTACGATTCCAAATATTCTACACATGAAAGAGAAACAAGGAGATGAAGGTTAAACAAATATTTTCCCCCATAACACAATGAGAATCTGTCCTGCTTACAAGTAAAAAAGCCCCTGTAGAACCCCATTCACCATCAAGAATCCAAATTAGCAGCAGCTTGCAGTGATAATCAGTTCATTTCAGTGCGCTGAAAATGGGCTCATTATTATTAATTTTGCCAGCTCCCAAGCAATTCATGAACCATTTTTAGAATTTCAAAAATCAGTTCATGAATCAGACAAAAAAATTAAAAATGAGCCCATCCCACAATGAGATGATGACTCAGAGTCCTTTGCAGTAGCTGTGTCAACTGCAGAGCATCTGAAATCTGATGAGGATGGAGTTGATGTAGAAAAGGCCATGATGAGCCTGAAACAATGTGTTGAATTTACATGTTAAAACTCCTTGTTGGTTTTGGCAATTTTGCTGAGGATTATTGAGAAATCCATAACATCTGGATGTGGGGGAGCAGATCCACTAAAATGACGAAGTTTATATTGGTCGACAAGACTATAAATGGAAGAGAAAGTAGTTTCTTACACAGCTGTTTCCAATTTTGTTAACATTTTGGGCCAAATTCATTTGGAAAAACAAAATGAAACAACATAAAACTGTTATGTTAAAGGAATACTTTCCTGGTCTGGATTAAATGTAACCATGCCAAGGACATTCTAACTGTCCAAAATCCCTGGAAGATGGAAACATAAGCCACTGTACCTAAACTTTACACCGTTCACTTAAAACCAAATTTTTCAGCTAATTGCTTAGCACTTTATACTACACTCATATTTCAAAGTCAAATAAAAATTTTTATTTTAACTGGTTTTCTACCTGATATTATGTTACTCCATTAAGGAGAATGGTAATATCTTATGTTCTCTACCTGAGCCATGTCTCCTGGAAACTCTTAGGAAATAGACTCACAAAGACTGAAAGTTGAAAAGATCCCCATTGGTCTTCTAGTTAAATCTATTCTAGTACTACCCACCCCCATCCTGAAAAAAAAATCCATACTACAATTTAGTGAACAGTTGATCATTCAGCAAATCTCTCCAATGAGGAGAAAATCACTACCTATTCACATAGCCTGTTCCATTTTGAAATAGCTACACATGTTAGGAAATGTTTTCTTATTAATTTTATTTCCATTAATTTAATTAAACTCTATCTCTTTGGGTATTGTAGCTACTACTCCTATGTCTATATTCTAGGACCAGTCAGAAGTCCAGTACTCTTTCTATATTATGACAGACTTTCATATACTTGAAAATAGTTATTACACACACCTCATTCTTCTCTCTTTCAGAATGATCATTCTTACTTCCCTAAATTAGTTCTTATATGTATGTCCTACATTCACTATATCATCCCTTTTCTCAATTAATTACCCATGTCAATGTTACTTCTGAAATGGAAAACATTGAACATAGTCTGAATGATAACTCAGTAAATCAGAGAAAAGGGGCAACTGTAATCAACATTCTTGACATTTCAATGTCAATTTAGTCTGGCATCATGATATTTTTGTTAATATCACAAAATACTGATAATTCATATCAATTTTTTCAATACACTAAAATCATTAGATGTTTTTATTTGAATTTTGGATATTGTTTTTAAAAATCCAAGAGTTAGAATTTTATGTTTATAATTTAAAATTTGCTTTTTCTTTATATTTAGAGGTGGCAAAACTAGTATATTGTGGGCTAGGCACATGCTCAAATCATCCAAAATAAAATCACCCATGTGAAAGATGCTGTGGACCAACTTTTTAAAGACAGGATAACTGGCACAGTATTGGGCCTTCTATTTTGTTTTATCATTGGCTACATTTGTTTGAGTAACCTTTTTATTGGTTATATAAGCAGACATGACTCCCTTTTTTGCCTAACCTATTGTAAGTGATTGTCTTTAACTATATGATACAAACAGACAAAACGAACTCCTTCAAACAATTAAGATCAACCACATCTTTACAATTTAAGTATAGGATTAAGGTTAATACTGAGAGATTAAGTGACTTTCATAAGGTTACAGAGCCATTTTGTGTCAAAAGTCTTCAGGTTTTCCTGGATTCACAGCCAGTTCCCTGTCTACTATTGGACACTGCCCACTCATTATGAAAATGTGAATATGATATAGCTCTAATTAAAGTTCTTTGTAAATTACAAATGACTACATATAAAATATAAACAATGAATGCTTTAAAATTGATGCTTTAATTTGGTATTTTAAAAATAAAATGCTTTAAAAACTGATCAAACTGATTAATTAGCACAACATCACTATAAATAATACACAGACTGAATGATTCTAGTAAGAATGTTGTAAACACAAAGGGCAGGATAGCCTTTATGGACAGAAATAAGTTTCAAGGAGCCTAGGTAATGTAAAAGAGCATCTAGGTGTCTCATATTTATGCCTTCAAATCAGGCCTTATATACATATAAACTGTGTGATCTTGAGAAAGTCACTTATCCCAGTTTGCCTCAGTTTCCTTATCTGGAAAATGAGTTGGAGAAGAAATTGGCAAACTACTCCAGTAGTTTTTTTTTCCCAAGAAAATTTCAAATGGAATCATGAAGTATCAGTTTTTTTTTAATAACTGAACAAAGGTAACATAAAAAGCTGACACTTTTAAAAATAAATTTGGTAATTTTATTCATATGTGTTGTTTAATTATTTGTTGCTACCACTGTAGAAAAGAGATGGTGATATGAGCTTGACACTATTACTATTAAAAAGATTAGCTGGAAATCTAAACCCTCATTAATAATTAATATTCTATAAACATGTATTAAGTACCTACTATGTGCCAAATACTGTACTAAGCATTAGAGAAACACATAAGAAAAAAATTAGGTAGTTCTTGCCTTCAAGGAACATACAATCTAATGGATGAAAAAATATGCAAAAGGAAGCTGAAAAGATGGAGAGGCACCAGAGGGTACCAATATGGGGGCTGTGAGAATTGTGAAGATGAAACCAGTTAGTGCATTCAAAAGAGACAAAATCCAAAATATGGAAAGTGAAATATTCACTTTACTCTGCCCTGTTCAGACAACATCTGAGCATGGTGTGTGATTCAGGGCATTGATAAGAATAGTCAGCAAAGCACAGCCAGGATGGTGAGGCGTCTTTTGTTTATACAATCTGTGGATAAATTCAAGTAACTGGAGTTAATTTACTTACAGAAGAGAATGACCTGACAATTCTATTCATATATTTGTTGTTCTCTTGTGAAAATGTAAGCATATACTGTTAGCCCAGAAAGCAGAAGTGGAAGCTATGAGTGAAACTTCAAAAGGAAGTAATTTATGCTTGATGTGAGAAAAACAAAAACAAAAGAACTTCCTAATAATTAGAGCTGCCCAAAACTGCAGTAGGTTATCCCTTATTTAAAGTCTTTGTGAAAAGCTGGAATGGCCATTTGTCAGGAAAGTAATAATGGGGATTCAGTTCAAAGTTGAATGAGGTGGCTCATAGCTCCCTACCAATTCTGAAATTCTGGAATTCCTTGAATGGAATAAATCAATCAATAGGGAAATGTCCTTTAAGTTCCTTACCAAATCTTAGATTCTATGATTCGTTTTTCTTATCTTTTAGATGACTGAATATAAAGAATATATTAAAATACATGTTTGTGTCCTTGGAATGGCACACAATATAGCCAAGATTTTATTACCATACATTGTTATCATTACTGATTCTTTCTCATTAATTTTATATTGATAACCTTTTGATTATATATGCTAAGAAGCAGTAAAAACAAGGAAATTAGTGAAATAGCTATAGTCTTGTTTCTCTTTGACTCTTTTTTTCTTCCTTTATAATTTCCCATAATTCAGTACTCAAATATCACGGCTTTTGTTATGCAATTATATTTTGACAATCAATATGAATGCACAAAGTAGGAGACAAGAACGAGTAAAGAGGAACCTATACATGCATACACAAAACAGTTATATGATAAGCCTAACTAACTATCTTGTAGATCATGGGGCCATAGTTTCAGGTTTGGAAGCAACATAAGAAGTCATCTAGCCTAGTAAATAAAGAAACTGAAGCAGAGAGAGGTTAATGGATTTTCCAAAATTGCATAGTCAATTAAGTGTTAAGAACAGTATTAATCTAAGATTTTACTGCTCTCCTATTGCACCCCACTGCCTATTCTTTTCCACTTAAGTTTATGAAGTCATTTTTATCTGATTCTATAATTAAAAATGAAGTTTATATTTGGATCTACTATAAAGAATTCTATCATATTTTGATGAATATTTTTCACTAGGAACAAATCTTATAGCAAATTGTGTTTGCCTCCATTTCCTCATTTGTAAAATGATCCGGAAAAGGAAATGGCAAACAAATATAGTATCTTTGCCAAGAAAATCCCAAAATGGGATCATGAAGAAGCAGATATAACTGAATCCACTAAATAAATACAGATAACTACATGATATATATGCTTTTTTGTATTTGAAAATTGATGAAGGTATAAATAAGTGGCAATATATGTGTGTATGCATATGCATGTGTATATCATATATACACACATATATGTATATGTGCATCGTGTGTGTATGTGTATGAATTTTATTATTCTTTCCCGACATAAGTGAAGTCCAGGACAGCAGGACATTTCAAGATTGTCAACAAGAGGATCAATCTAAATTGCCAAAAATCAGTCCTAGAGTATTATTCCACCTGCTATGAACTGTTAGTGTGTTCTCAGAAAAAAAATTGGCAAGAAATTAGAAGGTCTCTTTCATCAAGCAGCAACCTCCAGTGAAGTAAGACCCCTACAGACGCACATCCTAACCTCCACTTAGGAATATGACAGAATATACCATACAGTCAATAAATTCACTGTTTAGTATGTGTGTATGTGTGTGTTTGTGCATGCCCAGAGATCAGGGAACTGGATTATAAGAACTTTTAAAATAAATTAATCAAAAATTATGTATTCCTGGCCCAATTCTGAATAAACTCAAGTTAATAAAGATGAGGCATTTCTTTAGATTTATAGCTTGCAATTTTATTCTAATTTTTTAATAATTTTAAAAAACTACTTGGGCTGTGATCCTTAGGGCATCCTGAAATTTTAAGCCACAGTCTAAGAGTGGAGTAGAAGCAGAATCAGAATCAGACTGCACCAACCTTTCCTGAATGTGATATGATTTGCTAAGAGAAGGAAGCTCAACATTTCATGACTCTATTTTAATCAACTATTCTTGGTTACTAGTTGTTAAGCCCACAGTTTTTAACTGTAGAAGTACTGTTCAAAATGTCAGTATTCAAGGGGAAAAAATCAATGTTACATCCCTTTAGTTGTGCAATGCCTTGGATTTATCAAACATTATAGAAGTATGTTTGTTTTGCTTGTTGGACTTATAAAGCTTATATATTCCACTGGTCAATTTTTTGTTTTTATTTTTAATCAGTATTTAATTTAATTTAATTTAATCAGATTTCTGTTTTGAAGTATAATTTAAGATCTAATATTTCTAAAGTCCATTCTTTCACAATTTATTTTTTTCATTATTTTATATTTGTATTAGTCATTTCTTAATTATTTACATATCTCAGATTTCAAATCTTTATCAGATGCTGAGTGAAATGAGCAGAACCAGGAGATCATTATACACGGCAACAACAGTACTATATGACAATTAATTCTGATGGACATGGCTCTCTTCAACAATGATATGTTTCAAACCACCTCCAATTGTTCACTGAAGAAAGCCATATACACCCAGAGAGAGGGATGCGAAATGTGGACCACAACATAACATTCTCATACTCCTTGATTGATGTTTGCTTACATTGTGTTTCCTTTATCTGATATATCGTTTGTGTAGATAAGATTTTTCTTGCACAACAATGATAAGTTTGGAAATATGTATATATATATTCGATTTGCCAATATTTTAACATAATTAACATGTAGTGGATATCCTGCCATCTAGGGAAGGGGTGGGGAAGTTGGGGGGAAAAAATTTGTAACGGAAAGCTATGTAAGGGTTATTGTTGAAGAATTACCCACACATATGTTATGCAAATAAAATAAAATTTAAAAAAAAATCTTTATCAGAGAAATTTGATACAAAGTCAATTTTTTCCATTCAGCCACTTCCATCCTTATCCTAAGTGCATTAATTTGTAAAAAAAAAAGTCTTATTTCCAGTTTTTCCAGTAGTTTTTTCCCCAAATAGGGTTTTTTCCTTGATGATTTATGTTTTCTTGCTTACTGAACACTGAGTTATTGATTTCCATTGTTTGAAATTTTCTAAATTCTTTTTCTAAATTCTATTCCTTTGATCTCTCTATATGTTTTTAATCAATTTCAAATAGTTAATGTGACTGTCACTTTAAAATATTGATATTTATTATGCTGGTTCCTCTTTATCTCTACCTTTTGTCATTACCTCCTTTAATATTCTATATCTTTTATTTTTCAGATGAATTTTGTTAATATTTCATTAACTTCCAAAAAAATTCTTTGGTATTTATTTAGATTACATTGCATGAAAAGAGTAAATGAATTTTAGTAGTATTGGCATTTTTTATTATTGTTGGCATGATCCAGTCATGACAGTTAATTTTCCTCCAATTATGTAATATATTCTTTACTTTTTAAAATAGTCCTTATAGCTGAATCTATAAAATATTTTGTTTTACGTAGATATTTTTATGATATTAGAAAATTGTCCCTATGCCAAAACTTTGTAGGATTTTTAGCATAAATGAATGTTATATTTTTCAAAGACTTTTCTTCATTGATTAAGAAAATCATGTGGTTGGAATGTTTTGTTTTTTAATATAGTTATTTATATATCTGATGTTGAACCATCCGTGTCTCCCTGATATGAATCCAATTTGGTTGCAATGAATGATTTTTTGGATAAATCACTGTAGGATGCCTGATTAATTTTATTAAATCAATATTCATTAATGTTGTTGGTCTTTACTTCTGTACTTTTACAAATAGAATCAAATTCATATCAAAAAATTCTGATAAGGGCCTTTCTTTTTCAATATTTGAGGATGTTTTATAATGTTGGGATTTTCATTTTAAAAATTACATAAATTTGTACTATGAATGTCAATGAAGAGGTATTTTTTTCTTTTTTTCCCTTTTGATAACTGCTAATTTAAATTATTTAAGATTCTATTTGACTTTGATTAGTTTGAGTCTTTGGTAACATTGAAGTAACTCAACTTTTCCTTTTGTATGTTCAGTTTTGTTAGCATAAAACTGTGCTTAGTAGATTCTAATAATTCTTTTAATTTTTTATAAGTTTGTTGTGATTTTAAAATTTATAATTTTAATTTCTGATTTCTTCTTTTTAATTATATTGACTAAGGATTTATTCATTTTTATTAGTTTTTTTCAAAGAGCCTGTTCTCATTTTTATTGATATTTATATAGGTTTTGTTTCCAATTTATCTTTCTCTTTTAATTTTTAATCTCTCCCCTTTTGTGCTTATTTTACATTTGCTTATTTGTTGTCTTTCTAATTTTTAAAAATATTTTTAATTCATTTAACTTCCCTTTTAACTTTGTTAATATATATTTGTGGTGACATTATTTTTCCATGATGAATGATTTAGTTACATTTTTCAAAGTTTGATATGTTGTTTTATCATTATTATTCAATAACCATTAATCATTTATATTGTTTCTCCTTTGACATACTTATTATTTAGGATTTCATTTCTAAGTTTCCATTTGGGTTGTAATTTTTGTTCTCTAGAAACTGATTACCTTTTTAAAATTTGTTATGCTCACTGAAAGATGCTCCACCTTTTAAAATTTGTTTGCAATATTTCTATGCCCTAATACACATTCAATTTATGTAAATGCTACATACTGTTAAAAGTTATATATATGTTTTAATAGTCCCATTTAGAAGACACTATCAATCTTTAAGTTCTAGATTCTCACAGGATTCATTCAATTCTCTATATTTTTTTCTTTTTCTTTCTTTCTTTCTTTCTTTCTTTCTTTCTTTTTTTTTTTGGTGTTTCCACTAGATTTGTCTAAATCTAAAAGAGGGACATTAAAAGTTACTTGTGTGCTAAAAAAAAAAAAAAAAAAAAAAAAAAAAACTTCTTTATTGGTCTCTGTTGTTTTTGTTTTGTTTTGTTTTGTCCTTCACACCCTATTGTATTTATTTATCTGTTTTTCTATTTCTATTGCTTGGGGAGTTTCAAAAGTAAATAATTGATTTAGATCTATTTTCATTTGTAAAAATGCTTTGAATGCCCTTTTAAATTGATCATCCTTCTTCTTGAGATTTGCAAGGTATGTCATCTTGGATTATATCTTGAATTCCTTGAGTTGCATCTTGAGTTCCCTTGTTTTCAGAATATATTATTCCATCCCTTTTTTTGTTTACTAGTGGATGCAAAATTTTTGGTTGAGTCATTTTTTTCAGCCATGTCTGATTCTTCATGACCCTACTTGAGGTTTTCTAGATAGGACACCAGAGGGATTTGCTATCTCCTTCTCCAGATCATTTTACAGGTGAGGCAACCAGAGTTAAGAAACTTGTTCAAGGTCACACAGCTAGTAAGTGTCTAAGGATGGATTTGAACTTGGGTTTCCATAACTTTAGGGTTAACACTCTATCTACTGCACAATTTAACTGCTAGATGCAACATAGTTTTGTGTTATTTGAATAACTTTCCACTGAAGTTTTTCTTCTTGAAGTATTTTCTAGTTTTCTATGGAAGTGTTAAATTTAACCATTATTTGTCTTAAAGATTAAAACAATGATTTTATTTTTTTTCTGGAAGTGATCCATGAATTCTTTTATTTGGCATTTTATTCTCTGCCATCAGCAGTTCTAGGGAATTTTTGTTATTTTTTGCATTATATCATTCAGTTTGTTATTGTTAATTTTTTATGTTTCCTTGTGAGACTTATAATGCAAAGAGTTTGTCTATCTATCCTGTCATCAAGATAAATATATTTTGCTAGATTTTTATATGCATATCGAGTTTAACATAGTGCTTGACAAAGATCAAGTCTTTAAAGTTATCAATCTTTTTTTTAATTGTCATGAACCCCTTAGCACAATCTAGAGAAGTATACAGATCACTTTTAAAATAATGTTTTTAAATGCATAAAATAAAACCCATAAAATTACAAAGGAAATAAATTAAATTAAAATTTTTTTTCTAAGCATTTAAGATCATAGACTTCAAGTTAAGTACCACTGACAATAAAATCTCTCTCCTCTCTGTCTCTGTCTTTAACTCTGTATCTCTCTGCCTCTATCTTTTGTTGGTCTCTCTCTCTCTCTCTCTCTCTCTCTCTATCTCTCTCTCTCTCTCTGTCTTTCTCTCTCTCTCTCTCTCTGTCTCTCTCTCTCTCTCTGTCTCTCTCTCTCTCTCTCTCTGTCTCTCTCTCTCTCTCTCTCTCTGTCTCTCTCTCTCTCTCTGTCCCCATATGACTTCTGGGGAAAAAATGTCCTCTCAGAGAGGGATAGGGCAAAACTTTCATCTCACATGAACTACTGCCATCTAAATCTGAATAACGCTTATTTTGGCAGATAGTGAAAGATATTGGGAGTACTATTAACTACATTAACTACAACTGACATTGGGTCTGAATTCCTATCACATATCTTAATCTTTTATGACTCTCAGTAAAGGTAAAATTATTATTATTGTCTCAGATTAATCATTTGAAAGTGAATGTTGAATCCAAAGTGACTCAAGGCTACTCCTACCCCTTCAGTTACTAATAAAATCTATCTTCTCTATTTAATTCAACTCAGAAAATAATTGTTAAGCACCTACTATACACATGGAGTACATATTATACATACAGTATATTAATCCATACTAAATGCCAAATACTATATGTACAAAGTTTTATATTATATAAATTTTGCTCTATCAGAATTTCTAAACTAAAAGACTATGAGTTGACAAGCAATTCATAAATCTGACAATTAGTATGGTGCATGATACACAGAAGATTGTTGGTTTTTTAAAATGCTTCCTGAACTTAATTAAACTAAAGTATAACTGTTTAGTTATATGACTGAGCAAGTTGGCCTAGCAATGGAGTTAAAAAGTTCAGGAAATATAAATTTAGCCTCATAAATTATAAAATTTAAAACACACACACACAACACACACACACACACACACACATATATAATCCCCAACCTAAAAAAACCTTAAAAATATAGGTAGAAAAGGTTAAGGACAGTAGTTTAAAAATGGCCAGAGAGATGAAGTGGAATCCATGAGAGGAAAGACTTTGAAAAAAAAAGTTACTTAAGGCAAAAATATAATAGATTTTAGAATTGGGTGGTAACTTAGAGTTGATTTATTCCAATGTCCTCATTTTACAAATGAAAAAAAAAGTAATCATTTTGTTTCCTAGAAAATGAAGTCTGTCAAAGCTAGGATACTAATGGACCATTGATCTGCCACAGCATGGCATTCCTTTCATATTCTAAACAGAAGTTTGGGTAAATGCTTCCCCGATTGCTTTCTCCCATCACTTAGAGTTGATCACTGCTATAAAGATCTATGTGAGGAGAAGTGACTAAACTGCTCTAGATATGGGGAATTCAGAGGAAGCAGGAAGATAGGCTAACTATTCTTGACCAAGGAATAAAAACATTTGAATGTAATAAAATAATAAAAATTGCCATAATTTTAAGGTTTATTAATCACTTTACATTAATTATATCATTTGTTCCTCATAATAGCCCTTAGATAGATGCTATTATTATTTGATTTTTACATGTGAGGAAACTCAGGTTGTTGAAAGAGATTAAATGACTTATCACAGTCTTTTGGGATTCATCAAGTGCTTTGTCAAGTGTGAAACTGGGTTTTTTAACTGAGTGACAATTTCTGAAACCTTAATATCAACAATTGGTTTCTGGTATCATTCCAGATTTTGATCATGCTCCCTCTTTAGATTTAGTTAACTACATATAACATCAGTATTCATGATGAATGATTTTGACTTTTTTCCATAATATTTTCCCTCCTCCCCATGGTTTCAAAGAAGATGTATAGATATAGATACATATATGTGTGTGTGTGTATGTGTGTGTGTATAAACACTTAGCCCTGCTGTCTCAGTACAAAAGAGAGAAAACATTGTATAGGTGCAAGTGTGTGTGTGTGTGTATATGTGTATTTTCATAATAGATATAGTTATAACTACACAAACATATGTCTACTTAATAAGTGAGAAGTATAATAGAGACTTGACTATTTCGACCAGATCCATGATACATTGGCATACAAAGGTTCGGGCAAGGAACTTCCTTTACTCATGCCAATGGTTATCTGCTCCACAATATACACAAATGCACACATATATACACAATACACACATATATATATATATATATATATATATATATTAATACACACATGCATGTCTAATATGTGGAATAGATGATACCTATCTATATACATATGCACCTATTATGTGTGTATAACATATTAATTTTGGTATGTATGTGTGTACACACATACACATATGTGTACACACATACATATATGTGTAGATATAACCTAACCCTGATAATGTAAATGTCTACATATCTCTAGCTCTCTATATCTACATGTCCATGGATATAAATAGAAAAGTAGATAGAGATAGATATGGGGAAAATAGAGCAGACACAGACAGAGAATTTTGTTAATAGGAAGAGTCTTAGCACTATCTTTTTTATTTTAATAATATTAAATTTTTTAAATACACACAAAGATAATTTTTAACATTTACATTTGCAAAACCTTGTGTTGCAAGTTTTTTCCCTATTCTCTCCCATTCCTTCTCCCCAAGATAACAAGCAATCCAAGATAGGTTAAACATGTACAAATCTTCTAAACATATTTCCATATTCACCATGCTGTGAAAAAAATTCAGATTCAAAGAAAAAAAGCAGAAAAAAGGGGAAAAAAAACCAAGCAAATAAAAAAGAAAAGGGCAAAATATCATGCTTTAATCCACATTCAGTCTCCATAGCTCTCTCTTTGGATATGGATGGCACTTTCTATTTCAAATCTATTGGAATTAGGGCTATCTTTCTCACCTGATATTATACCTTCAGAATCATCTTCCCTTCAAAAATAAGAGAAATAAATTAACAGAAGACAATGAAAGAAGAGAGGAAAAAGAAAAGTGCAGAGAAAAGCAAAGTGGAAATTTAGAAGGCATTGAGGACAAAGAAACGAGAAACAAGCCCAAACATTTAAGTACCCCTCTCTCCTGAACATTTTGTTGGCTCCGGGGATGCAAAATCAATAAAAATCAAATACTATACCTCCAGAGATTTTACATGCTATAGAGAAAGGCAACACACACATATAATATATATGAATTATCTATAAAGTAAAATATACAAAGAAATCAGAAAAGGGCTGAATAAGCAGATAAAAATAAATTACTATTCCTTTAGTTATTTAATTAGTAAACAACTAAAAGATTTTTAAGTTCTCTTTCACTTGGATCATTGTGAGTTTGTGCATTGGTGAGTGGACTAATTCAATGTTGGAAAGGGCAGAGCAGGAACTTATGTCACCCCACAAATAAATTAAGGGTTCTAAAGCAGCAAACCACACATATAAGTGCTTGCTGTCTGGTTCTCTAGTGATTTATAGGTATGAGTTGTTTTGAAGTAAACTTATTGAAGCCAAAAATAAGTAAGACACCAGAGAAAGTTATAGATACTATATGACTAAAGATTAACCAAGATGAATCAATTTTCAGAAAATTTTCTTGAAACAAAAAACATTTATAGCAGATCTTTTCAAATATTTTGATCCTGAAACAACTTTGGACTATTAAAAATTACTGAGGACTCTCCCCCCTGAAAAGCTTTTATGTTGTTATTTATAGTTTCCAAAATTTAGACATCTTATAATTGTTATGAAAATTACTTTTACTTTACAGAGCTCCTGAAAGCATCTTGGAAACCCCAGGAGGTCACAGCACCATACTCTGAAAATGACTTTTTTTTAAGAAATTTGAATGAATGAGTGCATGTTATTTCTAAGATGATAACTCTCTATAACCTTTCTATGAGATGTATAAAAGCTTCCTACATATGGCAAGCATATAGTTTTGTTAAAATGTTAGTGTGCAGCTTACTCAGGAAATCCATATCATAAAGGAATATATATGTCTGGAAAGTAGATAATGACAAAAAATCAACTTTATTCTTTAGATCAGTCTTAAAAGTAAGTTCATTTCTTTGCTAGCTCAAAAACCCTTAGTTTCTTCCTTGTCTATCCACATCATAAACTATAATAAAAGTTGTTGTTCTGTTTTTGTTTTTAATACAAAGACAGAGACAAAATGGTGACTTAGGCTCAAAGTGCAGCATGAGCATGAAGTTGTAGGTTCTTGGTGCATCTTCAGGAATTTATGCATTAAAGGACAAGGGTTTTGTATATGATATTCTGGAAGGCAGAGGAGCTAGGATTTCAACCAAGAATAACCTAGTCAGAAAAACTGAATATAATCCTTCAGGGGAAAAATTGGATATTTTATGAAATAGAGAACTTCTAAGTATTTATTATGATAAAAACAGAGTTGAATAGAAAATTTGATATTTCAACAGAAGATTCAAGAGAAGTATAAAAAATAACATAAAAGAGTAATCATAGGTATCTCAATGGAGTTCATTTGTTTATATTCTTATATGGGAAGATGATCCATGTAATTTCTAAGAATTTTATTATTATTAGGGCAGTTAGAGGGAGTCTACATAGATGGAGAGCATGGTTGGGAGAGAATATTGTTGGAATAATCTCCAAAAACAAAATGTAGGGGTAAGAAAGTGAAAAGAACAGAGAAAAATAGTAAGAGAGGGTAGAATGGGATATATTTTCTCACATAAAGGAGACACACAAAGACAAAGTTTTATAGAGGAGAGGAAATTAAGGAAGTGAAAGTGACAAGCAATACTTAAACTTCACTGTCACTGAAATTACTTTAAAGAGGGAAGAACACACACACACACACACACACACACACACAAACACTCAGTTAATTATAGATATCTATCTTACCCAATAAAGAGATAAAGTCAAATGGGGATAAGAGGTAGGGGAGGGGAGATGTTAAAGGGAAGATTGGGGAAGGCGGAAGTTAAAAGCAAGACTTCTGAGAAGGGATAGGATAAAGAGAGAGAGATAAAGATAGGGGAAAATGGAATGGAGAGAAATACACAAATACACAGTGATCATAACTATGAACGTGAATGGCATATGCTAACTCATAGACCTGAAGCAGATAGCAAAATGGATTGTAAATCAGATTCCAGTAATATATTGTGTGCAAGAGATTTACTTAGGATAGAAAGTCATAGACAAAGTTGAAATGAAGGTCTGGAGCTCTATTATCCTTCAGCTGAAGAGAAAAGGACAAGGACAGAAATCATGATAACAGATAAATCTAAAGCAAAAATAGAAGTAATAATAAGAGATAATCAGGGAAACTGCACCTTGCTAAAAAGTACCATAGAAAATGAAATAATATCAAAAACATTTAGAGTAAGTTTCTCTGATAAAGGCCTCATTTCTCATATTAGGTAACTGAGTAAAATTCATTATAATAAGCACCATTTCCTAATACACAAATTGTCAAAAACATGGATAAGCAGTATTCAGAATAAGAAATCAAAGCTACCTATAGTCATATGAAAAATGCTCTAAATCACTATTTGATTAGAGAAAGCACATTAACACAATTCTGAGGTATTACCTCATATATAACAGAAATGGCAAATGCTAGAGAGGATAAAAATGTTATATTAATGAAGCATTGGTGGAATAATGAACTGGTCCAACCAATCTAGAGAAAAATATAAAGCTATATCCAAAGGGCTATAAAATTGTGTATATCCTTTGACCCTGCAACACTTTTATCAGGTCTGTATTCAAAGAAGTCCAGAAAAGGTGAAGATGAACCCATCTGTACAAAAATATAAATAGCAACTTTTTCATGTTTGCAAAGATTTGAAAATTAAGGATTGTCCATAAATTGGGGTACAGATGAAGAAGTTGTGACATATGACTGTGATTGAATACTATGAGAAAATATAAGGTTGGGGAAAGGGTTTCAGGAAAAAAAAAACATGTCAAGATCTGTATGAACTAACACAAAGTGAAGTGAGATGAACCAGGAGATCACTGTGCATGGTAAAAGAAAAGGTTGTAATAAAGATCAATAGACTTGACTACTCTAATCAATACAGTGATCAACACAGTTCCAAAGGACTCATGATGAAAAAATGTTATCCTCCTCCAGAGAGGACTGATAAATTCTGATTGCAAATTGAAGTACAGTTTTCTCACTTACTTTATTTTTTTAACAATGTGTTTAATACAGAAATAAGTTCTGCATAATTTCACATGTATAATTTTTATATTATTTGCCTTCTTTGTAGGTAGGGGAGAAAAAGGAGAGAAGTTGGAACTCAAAATGTTAAAAAAGAATGCTAAAAATCAATAAATTAATAACCCAGGTCATTTAAAAATAGTCATCTACAATAAATAACTATGCATCCTAAACAAGTAGAGATTGACAAGAATATTGGCAGCAAGTTTCCCCTTTTGATACATTCAGCATCCCATAGGCCACTCAGATTCAATTCAATTCAGCTCCAGGAAATAATCAAGAAATACCAATTAAATGTCTGCTGTGATTATTAATGATAATGAAGTTGAGTGTTAGTGGTGAGGAAATGGAATAAGTATCTATTAAGCACCTACTATTATCCACATAATATGCTTAGCGTTTCACGTGTGTTATCTAATTTGATTCTTGCAACAACCCTGGGAAGATAGTGCTGTATTTCCTCCATTCTACAATTGAGAAAGCTGACCCTTGCCCATGGTCACACAGCTAGGAAGTACATGAGGATAGATTTGAACTCAGATTGAAATTGTGACTTTAGCACCAGTGCTCTCTTTACTGCACCACCACTGGAATTGAAAAAGTAATGGTTTCACTGTTTTATATATTTTTAGGTGATACATTATCTGTCCGGGGGCTGTGGCTACCTCCCTGACACAGAAAATGATAGGTTGATGGGCCGTGAACTTGATTTGAATGGCATTATCATCATCATCATCATCACAGCTAGTTACATAATGTTTTAAAGGCAATCAAATGCTCAGTGAATCTGATCAAATATTATATAGGATTTCTTCAAAGAATTATATAATTTCATATACACACATATCTCATTTTAGTCCTCACAATAATCCTGAGTTAAATGTTCTTAGCTCCATTTTACAAATGAGGAAATGCCTTACCCAGTATCACAGAGCTAGTAAATATCTAAGACAAGTTCAGCCCTTATCCATTGTGTCTACTAGCTGCCTGAATTTAGTGGTCATTTAATCCAACCCTCTTTGAGGAAAAGGGAGGCCAGTGAAATTAAGTGACTTGCACGAGATCATGCAGTTAGTAAGTAGCTGTGATTGAAAACCAAGTATAATGACATCAAATAGAGCATTCTTTTCACTAACACAGACCAGGCTGAAAGTCAAGGATCAAGTGAAAAGACCTAAAATATCCAACAACAAAATGACAACTGAAAAAGAAAAAAAGAAAGAAAGCTGAGATCTATAAACAAAATCAATGTGGTTTTTAGAGAGTCAGTGTCTGCTAGGGAGGCTCCATCATAGATAAGGCTGGAAAAGGGTCACATTCTTTGGTTCCTGGGGGAATTGGCATATCCTTAAGACATAGAATAACCTGCTGTACTCTAAAAGAACTGACAGCTTCATAGGAATCTTTCTGGTCTGGTGACAGGCCTGATAAAGTCTTCTCATAGTTGCACCCTAACAATTCTAGGTTCTCCTCTGCAGAGGAAATACCACAGAATTGCTAGAAAGAGATAACAGTAGTTAAATTTCAGTCTATAAAATAATCAGGCAAAAGTAAATGTGCTCCATGGTTTCCAAAAGTTCTAGGTTTCTGTATAGTATGCAATAAGTTAAAGTACTTTTAATTTTTTTCAGCACTCTATCCAAATAATTTTAAATTTGAGTTCTTGGTGAATCACCTAAAACAGAGTGGTTTGTTGAATGTAAGAGTTATAAAATTTGCAGATAAAAATATATCACTTTATTATAAGATTCAATTTTAAACCATTTAAAATATTAAGCATCTGTAGTGCTGAGTGTTAGAGAAATGCACCAGTAATTTTTAGGACAAATGCTTTAAGACCAAAATAATAGAAAAACCAATAGTAAATGGTTATGTATATCTTGCCCTGTTGTTGCAATCATTGGTCTTATGATGTTTTCAAAGGTTTAGTACTCAGCTATTGACAATTACAATCTATTTGGGGAGGTAGAATTAATTTTTTAATAGCACCAATGGTTCCATAGCCTTTGTGGGTATTTCTTAAAAAGGTACAGATCATGAACTGATAATACCTTTTCATTCTATATAAATTTTACCCATATATTCCCATATAGTCAATAAATCTCCCTGGAAAAAAAATCTTGAATTTCCTTCTTAAAATTGACTTCTGTATGTGTGCCCCTAGGATGCTTTGAGGTAAATTATACAGGAAAGAGTATATCATTAAATGAATGTGGTATCTTTTAGGGGAAGCAGATGTTAGTTTTAATGCAATTGCTTTCCATAGTTCTCAGACTGGCCATTCTTCTGGTTATTAAGTACCACTTTCCCTGCTACTTACATCAATGTTTTCTTCAGTATATAAAGATAAAGATGGATATAGTAAAGAAGAAAGTAAGATTGTAAGGAAAAACAACTTGGAAAGACTGCAAAAAGTTTGATTTCTTGGTGAATCTCCTGAAATAGAGGCTTATTGAATGCAAAAGCCATAAAAATTAGAGTAATTCCACATCTCCTTATTACAAAAATTCAAATATAAGTCATTAAGCAATATTTTTTTGAAACAAAAGCCAAAGTGTTGTTTTCTTCTGTCACTTTGCATAAATTCCGACTGAAGTTGATATGACCCAGGAAGGAATCATTTGGTAGAAAGATGTAATGGCTTGTATTTCTGCTTTCCTTGACATTTGAGCATTAAGAACTATTAAATTGTGGCACAGAAAGGGAGAAGGGCTGTCAATAAGTCCCCATGAGTGTGTATCTTAACCATTTCTTATCTCTGCAATAACCAGAAAGTAATCTAAAAATATTGAGCTAGTTCTCAAAGCTGTTGAGCACCTTAAAACCTAAACAAGAGATGCCAAGTAAATTTTTGTCTCACTGAATTCCAAATAATACAAATATTCATTCTTCAATTTGAAAATTAAAAAGGAATTTGAAAGGGCATTCTATCCTTATAGCAGCCATAAATTACCAGCTTAATAAATTACAAAGAATGTATATAACTATTTATTCTTCCATTCAATAAAATATATATATAATACAGTCACTATAGCAACTACCAAATCATACAGTGTATGCTACCTCTGAGATACAAACCATTTTTTAGTCTATAAGAAAAGACATTAAGTAATATGTCATATGAGCTGAACATTTGTAAATGTTTTGAGATGCATTTTTTTAAAAGCAGTTGATATATATATATATGTACCATGTCTTGCTTTCTCAGCTTCTTTAGAGGAAGTTTGGCATAATGGATAGTGAATTGAATATTCAGGAGATACCTAAATTGAAATCTTGCTTTTGACACTTATATAGCCCTGTGGTCAAAAGCCAGTCACTTAACTTTTCTTTCCTTCAGTTTCCTTCTATTGTGCTTAATTCACAAATTATCTTAAGGCACATATAAGATATAGATAGTTCAATGTAATCCTTAAATTGATATACAGCTTGGCCTAAAAGACTTAGTGCAAGTTTAAGCTACTTTATATATTCTCTTTCCTTCACACACACACACAAACACTATTATTATTAAGGACAAAGAAAGATAGAAAGTCTATGTAAAATGTTCTTCATACCTTAAAGTAATACTTAAATATTATTATAGTTAACTTTTAAAATGTTTTTATTTCTGAGAGGAAAAAAAGCTTTAAAACAACCAAAAATAATGCATTAGCAAATGGATCCAATACTTATGATTTTAGGATAAGTTCCAAAGTCCACTTTTTAAAAAAAATTAGTCATGAATGTATATCATATTTCATATGATCAAAATGTGTAAAAGTTAACTTCTCCTGGAATTTGATATTGGGTTTCAGCAATTTCCAAAGTATGCTAAAAATGCCTTATGGGGAAAAAAGTAATACCTGTCACATTTTCCCAAAATATAGTGCTGTTCAATACTTAGCCAAGACATTGTGTTTCTAGTCCCCAATGTTCCTGCTATGTTCAGTTCAGACTCTGCCCACAGGACATGAAATGGTACATAGACAAGCAATGCTTACTTAGAGCTCTGTTCAGACAAAATGTTATGAACCCCTCAGGTGCACATATGCTTTGGAAAGACTGGGGAACATGGCTCCACACCTAGCCAGCTGATTTAGCTGAACGCTATATGAAGCATTGAGACGTGTTTTGTCATGTCTCTTTGGCTTCCTGTGGAAAGACTCAAAGGGTGGTTATTCTCTCAGAATATGTCCTTACTAGGTAAATAAGAGGACTTGGGCCACTAGGGTGACTGATATGATCCCTTTATTCAGAACTTGAATCATTTCAAATAAAGTATGCCAAGTTTCTCCCCCTCTAAATCTCATTTGCTCCTTCACTGTATGTGAAATTAGAATTTAGGAAATGACAGGATCACAGATTTCAAGTTGGCAGGAAACTTGGAAAGCATTCCTCATTTTATGGAGGAGGGAATTGAAACTCAGATGGGAGTGACTTGTTCAGGATCAAATTGCTAGTCAATAACAGAGGTAGGCTTTGAACGGAAGTAGTCTGACTGCAAATTCAGGGAACATTCTTCATATATTTTTCAATTAAATTTTTTCTTCCCTTCAGACAAAAAGGAAATATATATATATATATATATATATATATATATATATATAACTTATGTAATAAAAATACATAACCAAGCAAAACACATTGACTGTCCCCTAAAAATGTCTCAATTTGAACTGAGAATCCATCCACTTCCATCAAGAGATGGACACTATGCTTTATCAGAGTTCCTTTGATATCAAGATTACTTATTTCATTGATAAAAGTTCAGATGTTTTTCAAGGCTATTTGTCATTACAATTTGTTATTATTGTATAAATTTTCTTCATTCTATTTACTTGATTCGGCATCAATTTATTCAAATTTACCCAAGTTTCTCTGAAACTGTCACCTTCATCTTTTCCTATAGTACAGTAGTATTCAATTACATTTATGCGCCATTTTTTCAGTCATTCTCCAACTACTGAAACACTGCTCCCCTTAGTTTTCAGTTCCCTGATACAAGAAAGAAAGAGAGAAAGAAAGAAAGAAAGAAAGAAAGAAAGAAAGAAAGAAAGAAAGAAAGAAAGAAAGAAAGAAAGAAAGAAAGAAAGAAAG
>JAJPUD010006349.1:93907-106323 GCA_023553655.1 Myrmecobius fasciatus
AAGAAAGAAAGAAAGAAAGAAAGAAAGAAAGAAAGAAAGAAAGAAAGGAAGAAAGGAAGAAAGAAAGGAAGGAGGAAGGGATGAAGGAAGGAAGGAAGGAAGGACAGAAGAAAGGAAGGAAAGAAGGAAAGAAGGAAGGAAGGAAGAAAAAAAAAGAAAGATGGAAGGAAGAAAGAAAAAGAAAGACAGAAGGAAGGGAGGAAGGAAGAAAGGAAGGAAGAAGAAAGAAAGAAAGAAATAGAGTCAAGTATTTTGCATACATCAATAATTTTTCTTTCTTTAATCTCTTTGAGGTTTAGGCCTAGTAGTGGTATTTCTGGGTCAAAAGGTAGAGTGCTTTTTTCATCACACATTACCTCGAGTCCTTAATTAATTTTCTAGTGACTTTAATCATATCAAAATAATGATCCACATAGTCTTTCTACATGAGAGATCCTTTTGTTGCAGCTTGCTGCTCTCCTTGATTCACTTAGCTCCACCTATATAAAGAGGTATGTGTGTGTTCTTTAAGTAAAGAGAAAGGAACTAAAATAATATTCTGATAATTTAATGCTATACTTCAAAATATTGAAATGTGTCCTCCAGTGTAACAAGATCAAGAACAAACAGGATTCACTTTTTCCTATGGAATTGTTTTGTTTTCCTCAATTAAAAAATATTATCCTTCCTTCACAAATATTCCTCCATTGAAAAAGGAAGAAAAACAAAATCCTTTTGTCATATATGTTTATTCAAGTAAAAAAGATTTTTGAATTGGGTCTATCCAAAAATGTATTTTGTGAGGTGGAGATTTAAAAATTCCAATAACCAGTGAATTTTTTTGTTTGTTTGTTTTTGGTCAATCAACAAGTACTTGTTAAACATCTACTATGTGCAAAGAAAGGAAAGAACCACATATGCAAAATGTTTGTAGCAGTTCTTTTTATGTTGGCAAGGAATCCAAAATTGAGTGGATGCCCAAAAAAATGGGGAATGGCTAAATAAGTTGTGGTATTTGAATATAATGGAATACTATTGTTATATAAGAAGGATGAGTAGGCTGATTTCAGAAAAGTCTTAGAAAGACTTTCATGAACTGATGCTGAGTAAAGTGAGCAGAAGCATGAGTGTACTGTGCTCAATAACATCAAGATTGTGTGATGTTAAATAATTTCAGACTTAGTTTTTCTTAGCAATACAGTGATCCAAGACAGTTCCAATAAACTTGAGATGGAAAATGCCATTAATTCCTGGAGACTGAATGCAGATCAAAGCATATTATTTTCACCTTTATTTGTTTTTTTCTTTCTTGTGTTTTTCCTTTTTGTTTTGATTTTTCTTTCACAACAATTATAATTTAGAAATATATTTAAAATGATTGTACATGTATAGCCTATATCAAATTGTTTCCTGTCTTGGGGAGGAGGAACAAAGGAAGGGAAGGGGAAAAATATGGATTTCAAAATCTTATAAAGGTGAGTGTTGAAGACTATCTTTACATGCAATTGAAAAAATAAAATATTATTAAGCTTATATACTTATTATATATGTATACATATATGTATAGATATATATATAAGTTTATTTACTATATACTGTGCCAATAAAAACAACAAAGCATCTACTACATGTCACACGTTATGTCAAACTTTGGAGATAAAAAGAAAGGAAAGAAGAGTCCTACAACCCAAGAAGTCCTACAACCAGGAAAGACAGGAACCAAACCATTACTGTATGTACAAATAAGCTATATACAGAATAAATATGATGTAAGCTTTGTAGGAAGGCATCAGAGATAGGGTGGTGGCGGCAAGAAAGATCTCTTGTCAAAGGTGTGATTTTAACTGGATCTTGAAGGAAGCAAGGGAAGCCAGGTAGCAAAATCTTTATAGATACATAACCAGGGAAAAGATAGACTCAAGAAAAAGAGCCATCATGTGCAGATTATAACAAAAAGACCAGTATCATTGTGACACAAGCTAGGTAGAAGGAGTGTTGAGATGGTCGTTTCTGTTTTAAGAGAATCATTTTGGTATCTGAATGGAGGCCAGATGGGATCTGGGATCTGGAAAGTCAGAAGACTATTGCAATAATCTAGAAAAGGGGCAATAAGAACCTACACCAAACCATAGGCTATAATAGAGGATGGAATAGGATCTATGTAATAGATATTGTGAAAGTCTAAGTAAGCAAGTTGTAGCAGTAGCTTTTATCACAGTAAGGAATGAAGGTTGTCACCTAGGAAAGTTTAAAAGAGGGCAGGGTTTTTTTTAAGTAATGAGTTTTATTTTGGAGATGTGTTTAGAATGTATATAAGGCATTTAGTTGAAGAGGTCCAATTCGCAGCTGGTAAGGTGAGATTAGATTTTAAAAAGAGGTTAAGGCTAGATAAATCTAAGGGCTTTAAATAATAAGTGAACCTGGGTAAGCTATTGAGATCATCAAATAAGATATTATAAAGAGAAAAAAGAAGGTCAACAATAGTGACCTGGATGAAAATCCAGCAAAAAGATACTGGATATAAATCAACATGGAAGAGGAGAAACAAAAGCAAAAAGTACCACAAAAATCTGTGAAGAAGAGAATGTTGAGAAGATGTGTGTTCAACAGTGTCAAAGGCTGCAGAAAGATTAAAAAATATGAGGACTGATAAAAGTCCATTAGATTTGTTGATTAAGAGATCTTTGGTAACATTGAAGAGGGTAATATAAGATGAAAGAATCATTGGACAGAATGCAGGATTTAGAAGAAAGCGAGAGGTAAAGTAGGAATATTTATTATAAATGGCTTTATCAAGGATTTTATACACTAAAGGAAGGAGAGATATAAGACAATAATTAATGAAGAAGGTTGATTCAAAAAAGGATTTATTTAAGGTTGAAGGAAACATAAGCATGTTTATAGGCAACATAGAAGTAGTCAATAGAGACTGAGGATTAGTAAGATAGTGGGGATAAAAGGGAAAAATTTGAGAAAATGCGATTGAAGGTAAACAAGACTAGATGTAGAAGTATTTTTAACCTGAATTTTACATATGTGTATATATGTATGTATCTATATATGTGTGTGATTATGTGTATATATACACATATAATTACAATAACAATTCACTTCTATTTTTATATATGTGTGTATGTGTATGTGGTGTTATTTTCTTATTCCAAGACCCCAGAAACTAAGAATACTGCTATTGTCTTTAAATTTTGAAGCTGTTTTTAAAAAATGACTAGTATTTCCTAGACTTCCAAAGATTTGACAGTGGAAAGCATTGTTTGTAAATTAGGATAATTTTTTTTAAAAAAAATCAAACATAAGTACAGAATGAAAAAGGTATGGCTGGACAACAATTCACATGAAAAAGTAAAGTTAGTAAACCCAACTACAAAATTAATATAAGTAATTAGAATGTTATGGCAGGCAAAAACTCTATCATAGTCCTAGATTGAATTAAAAGAAATAGAATACAAAATGTATTAAATAATAATCCCATTGTATTCTACTTTAGCTAGGCTCAGTATTCATCATTTTAGGTAGACATTAAAAACTTGAAGATATAAAGAAGGAGAATGAATAGAATGCTAGACTTGGAGACAAGAAGAAGCAATTTTATGTCCAAACTCAAAAACTTACTAGCTATGTGAGCATGTTACTTAATAGTTGTCACTCTTAATTTCTTCATCTACAAAAAGTGAATTACTGTAGTAACTACCTGCAAGGGTTATTGTGAGGCTAAAGTAAAATATTATTTGCAATGTACTAAATAAGTATAAATATAAATTTCTATCTTCCTTGAAGAAATCCTATGTAATATTTGATAACCAAATTCAGTAAACATATTGATTTTCTTTAAATTCTAAGAATTATCCCTGATTGTAAAACTCAGTCTCTTTACTGAACTAATTATGGTAGAGAAACAAGAATTTTCGTTTGTCAACTACTTCCTATTAGTCTGGTGAATCTAATTAGCACAAACTACAAAGGCCTATAGGATTTATTTTTAATTATATCTATTTCATGATGCATAATTGTTCTATCTTACTGTACCTTTGTCTACTTGGTAGGCTTGGAGCCATTTATTTCTGTCCTGGCTTCTTACAGACTGTTTCAGATGAGGCTCTCTCTTATTAAAAGAAAGGGCACAAATTTACTTGTCCCAATATATAATATACCTCAGGAGTTCCTACATTCTACCTTAATTAGATAAAGTTCAATTTCTCTTTCATAACTAATCAAGTCTCATTACTTACACTAAATTGGCCACTATTCATGATTTAATTTCCACTATCTCATTCTTTATAGCTGCATGGAGACAAATTGGTATATCATTTGTGACTTTTGGCTAACTCATTTTTCTTAAAACTATATTTAGTCCTGAGTTGTACCTGACACCTATCAGTTTGTAAATATTCTCATGATATCTGTGCTGCTACATATACCAGAGTTCAGGGATCCTGAAAATCAGAGATGAATACATAGTTATTGTGGTATGGGTCTCTACTTTTCATCCTTTTCTAATTAAAATGCTTGATTTTATTGAAGAACAAAATCTGAGCTGATATCTTTCTCAACAGTATTGGTTGAAAGGATACATAATGCAAAACTGATACCATTATTTATACTTATAGAATGATCCTGATATAAGAGAACCTAGTGAATAATACTTCTTGGAATAAATTTAGCATTTTCCTTTCTAAATTTCTAACAGTTATCTTCTTTTGCTTGTTATTTAAACTCTTGCTATAAAAGATGAACCATGACTAATGTGTAATTGAAAGGCAATATAGTGGAAGTTCCATACATATAAACATATATATATGTACATATACATACATATTTAAGTAAATTTTGCATAAACATTTGCTATATAATTTCTAATATGTTATCTCTTAATTATATATGTTATTTTATATGTATATACATATATATTTATCTTATTTAACATGTATTGTTTTCCCTCAAACATATGCAGTTATCACTTCTATATTGAGAATTTTCCTATCATAATTTGTGGATCAATATAAAAAATTAAATGAAATTTGGGGAGATCTTTGCAGAAAACACAGATATAAATGAAGACTAGTAGATGAGTCAGGATCTATGACCAAGCAATTACTCCAAATTTTACAATAAGATTCTGTAAGCACACCATAATAGAAGTAGAAAAAATTCAGACTTCTGTGTAAGAAGGGAAGACCAAAAATTTTTACATAGATTTTCCATATCATGTGGGAACTGTGCCCTTAACATCCATGGTATGAAAGGGATGTGTGTGTGTGTGTGTGTGTGTGTGTGTGTGTGTGTGTGTACCACATTTACAATTTCATCACTATAGGTAGTTCTTTGTGAGAAGTTTCCTTTATCACTACAAACAACTCCTTCTCTGAGACTTCCTTTTAGGGGATTTCCCAAAGGGGAGGTAGAAATTAGTTAAGTGAATCCTTCATAGTCATATAGCCCATATGTCTCAGAACAGAACTTGAAAACTGGATCTTTATGACTTACAATTCTTTATCTGAGAATGAGAATCCATTCTACAATATCCCCTCTCCATCCCCAACCCCTAAAAAGTGGATTTCTTCCTTTTTCTTGAATACCTTCAGTGACAGGGAACCCACCAAGTAATACATTACAAGTGATGCACAAGAATAAAAGGAAGGCTTCTAGTATGTTAGATGGGTCCTACAGGTAGAATGTATTGGAAACAATGGAAGATAATTAGAGGAAATATTGCTCAAATCAAGGAAATCCTATAGCTACTAAAATTAACAAATCATACCTACTTGACATAAAATAATCTTATCTTTTGTTTTCTATGTTATTTCTCTCTTTAAAAAGTAATCAACAACTCTGAGATACCACTACACACCTCTCAGATTGGCTAAGATGACAGGAAAAGACAAGGACAAATGTTGGAAGAGATGTAAGAAAACTGGGACACTAATACATTATTGGTGGAGTTGTGAACAAATCCAGCCATTCTGGAGAACAATTTGGAACTATGTTTAAAAAGTTATCAAACTGTGCATACACTTTGACCCAGCAGTGTTTCTATTGGGCTTATATCCCAAAGAGATCTCAGAGGAGGGAAAGGGACCCACATGTGCAAGAATGTTTGTGGCAGCTCTTTTGTATTGGCAAGAAACTGGAAACTGAGTGGATGCCCAACATTTGTGAATGGCTGAATAAGTTATGGCATATGAATGTTATGCAATATTATTGTTCTATAAAAAATGATCAGGAGGACGATTTTAGAAAGGCCTGGAGAGATTTACATGAATTGATGTTAAGTGAAATGAGCAGAACCAGGAGATCTTTGTACATGGCAACATTAATATTATAGGATGATCAGTTCTGAGGAATGTGACTCTTTCCAACAATGAGATGATTGATGCCAATTCCAATGATGATCTTGTGATGAAGAAAGCCATCTACACCCAGAGAGAGGATTGTAGGAACTGAATGTGGATCACAACATAATATTCTAGCTCTTTTTGTTGTTGTTTGCTTGCATTTTGTTTTATTACTCATTTACTTTCTTTTTTGATCTTATTTCTCTTGTGCCACAAGAGAATTGCATAAATATTTATACATATTGGAGTTAACATATATTTTAACATGTTTAACATATATTGGATTGCTTGACATCCCGGAGAGAGGGTGGGAAGAAAGAGGAAAAAATCTGAAACATAAGGCTATGCAAGGGTCAATGTTATCAAATTATCTGTGCATATGTTTTCAAAATAAAAAGCTTTATAAAAAAGTACTCAAAGTTGTTATACTGTGGACAGAAACTGGATTTGAAGTCAGGTGGTCTGAGCCCAGGCTCTGCCATGTCATGTGTAACCATGGACAAGATATTTAACCTCTCTGATCCAAAATTTCCTTTTCTATAAATTGATGAGTTTGAAATAGAACTTTAAAGTCATGTTCAAATATAAATATTTGATACTATGTTCTCCAATAGGAAGTTTTATTCAAATTTTAAGAAGTTCCCCCTGCCTTAAGTCAAATATTCTCCCACTTCTTTTACATCATTGTATTTCTCTTTACTCCTGGGGGCAGAAATGGGTTGAAAAAGTTACAAACTACAAAAAGACTCCCTCCAATACCCCCCCAATGGCTTTTTTTCAGTCCCCTTTAACTAGATTATTGCAATAATTTTCTAATTCTTTCCCTGGCTTCCAGTTGCTGATCTCCCATTCATTTTCCACCATAGCTACTATATTTATGTTTCTCAAATATAGATTTGATAATTTCAACCTTCCACTCCAAGATCTTCAGTGACTCATTATTACCCTAAGATAAAAATACAAAATTATTTAACATTTAAAGACCATTACAATATTGCTTCAACTACCTTCATGATCTTGTTTAATATAATCTTCTTTTATGATTCTCTATTCCAGATAAGTTAACCCAATAACTGATTCCCATACAAACCATTTTTTATTTTGTATGCTTGTTTTTTATATATGAGGTGTCCCATTCCTGGAATGCATCTCCTTATTTTTACTTTTTAAAATTTCTACCTTCCTACAAATTGTAGTGGAATTGCCACTTTCTACGCTATACCTTTTCCTAATTCACTAGTTGTTAATTCTCTTACCTTTCCAGAATCATCTGTCTACATCTTGTACATAACCTACCTCAGTAAAATGGGAGGGCAAGGACTATTTTATTTTTGCCTTAATATCCCCAGCAGTTAGTATAGCGCTTGCACAAAGTAGGAGGGTAAAAGATGTTTTCTAGAATGGAATTAAATGCTAAATATGTAGCTTCAAAATTTATACTTTTCTTCTAGTTCTAGTCTTTGAGGGACGAGTAGAGCATATGGGGGACAAGCACTCCCATATGACAGCCTTTCAAATCCTTGAAGACAGCTATCAAATTCCTTTTAAAATTTACTTTCTTCAAGCTAAAAATTTCAAGGTTCTTCATCCAATCTTCTAAAGTCATCAGTGTCTCTTACCCTGACAATTCTGTAGGTTCACATTAACTCATCAGGATCCTTCTGAAAATATATCTAGATTTAGATGAAATATTCCATATGTGATCTCATATTGGCAGCAAGACTTTAATATCCTGTTCTGTGACTATTTCTCTCATAGTGTAGTCTAAGGTACTATTAGATTTTTAAACTACAATGTTATACTATTGACTCATCATGGTATTGAAGGTCATTAAAATACCTAGATCATTTCCACATGAATTTTGATCTAATGATGTTTCGACAATTGTGTTATATATGTGTATTCTGGAAATAAAATATCATACTTCAAATCGAACCCCATAAGTTCCATTTTATTAACGTCAATATTTTATTTAAGTTAGTTGATGACTTTGGGGACCCTGACTTTGTCATCCAACATGTTTGGTATCCTTCTTAGCTGACTGATTTGGAAAAATTGATAAACACCCTCACTATGCCTATCACCAAGTCATTGGTATAAATATTAATACCATAGGGCCAATGCCAAATCCCTGGGATGCTTCAAGGTGATAATAATCCAATACTGAACATATGACATTGAGTCTAGTGATTTGATCAGTTTCAAACCCACCTTCATATCTAACTTGCAATTGTCCAATTTGTCTATAAGGGAAGCATTTTTATTCATTGAAATATAGTTAATAGTATTCTATAACATTCTTATAATCTACTTTTTAGTAATTATGCCAAAAACAAAGTGTTTAGTTTGGCACTATTTACTCTTGAGGAAGCCATTCAGGTTTTTAGTGATGACCTCTTCCTTTCCATAGTCTCAGAAACAATTTTTTCAAACATTCTAGTGTTATTTACAAATTTGAAAGCGGGATCAGTGGCTCATTTTCTGATCTCCCTTCCTTCATTTGTTTTTTTTTTTTTTTTTTAAAAAAAAAATTTGCTCCTACATTTGATGATTTTTCAGAGGTCACCAACAACAGGTCAGCATTCATATACACCTTATTTCTCAGTATTCTGAGACACAGTTCATTCTTTATTGGTGACTTCAATTTTAGGTTAGCTAGGAATTATCATCTGCTCACTTAAATCAAACTGTTACCATTTTCATTGTCCTCTTCCTGTTATTCAAATCATTTACCTTGGAAATAGAAACAAAAGCAAAGTGAATCTAGTATTTTTGCCTTAATCCATTTTCATCATCCTGTCTACCTTAAGTTTCTTCTCTCTTTTCTTTCATATTTGCCCCTCTCCTTTCCTATAACTAAAAGCCCTTTCCACTGCCTTTAGCATTTATTACATACCTCAGTTCCATCTGAGCTTCAGCAATCTTGGCATTATTCTTTTTTTTATTTTATTTTATTTTTTTATTAAAGCTTTTTATTTGTATAACATATGTATGGGTAGTTCCCCAGCATTGATCTTTACAAAGCTTTCCATTACAAATTTTACCCCCAGTCCCCTCCCCTAGATGGCAAGAAGTCCACTACATGTTAATAATGTTGAAATACTTGACAAATTGTGCAAGAAAAATCCTATCTACAAGAAAAAAAAAGAAAATCAGAGAAAGAAAACACAATGCAAGCAAACCTCAATAGAGAGAATGAAAATGTTATGTTGTGGTCCATATTTCAAATCCCTCTCTCTGAGTGTATATGGATTTCTTCAGTGAACAATTGGAACTGGTTTGAGACAATTCTTTGTTGCAGAGAGCAATGTCCATCAGAATTGATCATCATGTAATACTGTTGTTTCTGTGTATGATGGTCTCCTGGTTCTGCTCGTTTCACTAAGCATCAGTTCATGCAAGTCCCTCCAGGCCTCTCTGAAATCGTCCTGCTGGTCGTTTCTTACAGAGCAGTAATATTCCATAACATTCATATACCATAATTTATTCAGCCACTCTCCAATTGATGGGCATGCCTTCAGTTTCCAGTTTCTAGCCACTACAAAAAGGGCTGCACAAACATTCTTGCACATGTGGGGCCCTTTCCCTCCTCTAAGATCTCTTTGGGATATAGGCCCAGTAGAAACACTGCTGGGTCAAAGGGTATGCACAGTTTGACAACTTTTTGAGCATAGCTCCAAATTGCTCTCCAGAATGGTTGGATCTGTTCATAGTTCCAAGAACAATGTATCAGTGTTCCAGTTTTCCCACATCTCCTCCAACATTCATCGTTATCTTTTCCTGTCATTTTAGCCAATCTGAGAGGTGTGTAGTGGTACCTCAGAGTTGTCTTAATTTGCATTTCTCTGATCAATAGTGATTTGGAGCAACTTTTCATATGACTAGAGATGGTTTTAATTTCATCATCTGAAAATTGTCTGTTCATATCCCTTCACCACTTATCTATTGAAGAGAGCTTGAATTATTATATATATGAGACAATTCTCTATATATTTTAGAAATGAGGCATTTATCAGAACCATTAAATGTACAGATGATTTCCCAATTTGATGCTTCCCTCCTAATCTTGTTTGCATTAGTTTTATTTGTACAGAAACTTTTTAACTTAATATAATCAAAATTATCTACCTGGTATTCAATTAGGAGTTCCAGATCTTCTTTGGACATAAATTTATTCCATCTCCACAGGTCTGAGAGGTAAACTATACTAAGTTCCTCTAATTTGCTTACAAAATCACTCTTTATATCTAGATCATGAACCCATTTAGATCTTATCTTGGTATGTGGTGTTAGGTATGGGTCAAGCCCTAATTTCTTCCACACTAGTTCCCAATTTTCCCAGCAATTTTTGCTGAATAGTGAGTACTTATCCCAAAAGCTGGGGTCTTTCGGTTTATCAAACGCTAAATTATTAAAGTTATTGCCTAGATTGTCCTGATAACCTGTCCTATGCCACTGATCGACTGCTCTATTTCTCAGCCACTACCAAATGGTTTTGATGACCACTGCTTTATAATATAGTTTTAGATCTGGTACAGCAAGGCCACCTTCATCTGCCTTTTTTTCATTAATCCCCTAGAAATCCTTGACCTTTTGTTCTTCCAAATGAACTTTGCTAATATTTTTTCTAGATCTGTAAAATAATTTCTTGGGAGTTTGATTGGTATGGCACTAAATAAGTAGATTAGTTTGGGTAGTATTGTTATTTTTATTATGTTCGCTCTACCTACCCATGAGCACTTAATATTTTTCCAATTGATTAGTTCTGATTTTATTTGTATGAAAAGTGTTTTGTAGTTTAGTTCATATACTTTCTGACTTTTCCTTGGCAGATAGATTCCCAAATATTTTATCCTATCATCCATTATTTGGAATGGAATTAATTTTTGTATCTCTTGCTGCTGAATTTTGTCAGTAATATATAAAAATGCTGATGATTTATGTGGATTAATTTTGAATCCTGCAACTTTGCTAAAGTTGTGAATTGTTTCTAGTAGTTTTTTAGTTGAGTCTCTAGGGTTCTCTAAGTATACCATCATGTCATCTGCAAAGAGTGATAATTTGGTTTCTTCATTACCTACTCTGATTCCTTTTATCTCTTTTTCTTCTCTTATTGCCAAAGCTAACATTTCTAATACAATATTAAATAGTAATGGTGACAGTGGGCAGCCTTGTTTCACTCCTGATCTGATTGGGAATGGTTTTAGTTTGTCTCCATTACATATGATGCTTGCAGATGGTTTTAAATAGATGCTACTGATCATTTTAAGGAAAAGCCCATTTATTCCTATACTTTCTAGTATTTTTAATAGGAAAGGGTGTTGGATTTTATCAAAGGCTTTTTCTGCATCTATTGAGATAATCATATGTTTTTTGTTAATTTGGTTATTAATGTAATTAATTATGCTGATAGTTTTCCTAATATTGAACCAGCCCTGCATCCCTGGTATAAATCCTATTTGGTCATAGTGTACTATCCTGGTTATGACTTGCTGTAATCTCATTGCTAATATCTTATTTAAAATTTTTGCATCAATATTCATTAGGGAAATTGGTCTATGGTTTTCTTTCTCTGTTTTCACCCTACCTGGTTTAGCTATCAGCACCATACCGGTCTCATCAAAGGAATTTGGCAGTATACCTTCTGTCCCTATTTTCTCAAATAGTTTGTATAGTATTGGAATTAAATGTTCTTTGAATATTTGGTAGAATTCACCTGTAAATCCATCTGGCCCTGGAGATTTTTTCTTAGGGATTTGGTTAATAGCTTGTTCTATTTCTTTTTCTGATATGGGGCTATTTAAATAATTTATATCCTCTTCCGTTAACCTGGGCAATCTATATTTTTGTAGATATTCCTCCATTTCATTTAGATTATCAAACTTACTGGCATAAAGTTGAGCAAAGTAACTCCTAATTATTGCTCTAATTTCCTCTTCATTGGAGGAAAGTTCTCCCTTATCATTCTTGAGACTAACAATTTGATTTTCCTCTTTCCTTTTTCTTATCAAATTAACTAAAGGCTTATCTATTTTGTTGATTTTTTCATAGAACCAACTCTTAGTTTTATTTATTAATTCAATAGTT
>JAJPUD010006349.1:116350-132399 GCA_023553655.1 Myrmecobius fasciatus
GTTATTTCAGGAACTGGGCAGTTCTGCTGATTGAATTATGTCAGGGCCTGGGCAGCTCCGCTGATTGAATTATTTCTGGTGCTTATCAGACCTGTTGTTTGATTGATTGCTTTAAGGTGCTGTGTAATGGCAGCTAGTTACGATGCTCATCAGGGGTTCAGTGGTTCACAATCTATCCCCCTCAAAAGGCAGACCCTCCAAACCACCTGCCCACAATCAGAACAAATTGTTCCAAGAGGCTCGCAGAAGACTCCCAGGTGTGTGAAAAGCACAACGCTCTCACTCCTGTTCTGACTCCTGTTCCAGCTCCCTGCTCCAGCTCCCTGCCCCGGTCTCCCTGTGCTGCAGTCTGGGTTCAGTAGGCCACCCCCTGCCCCATTAAAACAGACCTGTTTTGAGGTTCTTCCAGAGTATCTTCTTCTAGAATTGTGTTGTTCTCCGGATATTGTGGATTTTTTTGCTTCAGAATCAGTCTAGAGGCTTCATATTTTGTTGGTTTGAGGGGAGGTTAGAGGAGGTTACAGAGAATCCTGTCTGATCTCCGCCACCATGGCTCCACCCCTGGAAGGAGCGCAATACTTTGTTTTAGCTATGCCTATGTAGAAGCATAGTGAAAAACAAAAAGTTATTTCTCTAAGAATTGTATCTAAAGAGGAAGTTTTTTCATGAAAGTTAGTATCCCAAGTGTCCCTCAAGCATAATACCCAGGACAGTTGTAAGAGGACTTGATGAAAAGAAGTAATACAAATCCTTACTTCCAAGTATGTTACATACATAGCAACTTCTCAAGAGGATTTTCAAATCAATATGTGTGTTTACATAGTGTAGATTTTTTTAAAGACATAGTCTATGTTGTGTTTAAGAAGTTTAAGTAAGGTGCTCCATATGATGTTAGTTACATTTGTATAAAAAGGCAAAAGCAAAACAAAATAATTTTATTGGAATACCTAAAGACATAGACATACCAAGACTCCCTCCTTAGGGGAAATTGCATCTTCATACATGAATTCTAATTTTAGTACTTCTTTATATTATCTTTTCTGTCTCTTGATGAAATGTTTTTCATAATAAATATTTGATTAGTAAAGATACAGAACTTGTTGGCACATCTCTCTGTTTAGGAGAGAGAGCTTGAGGGAGGGAAAACAGCATCAACTATAATAAGGCCTTTTCACAAGTGTACTGAATAAAGCATGGAATTCTTAGGCATTAATCTACCATAAGGGAAAAAATGTGAACACATCAGATTAATATTCTGGATAAGTTTTATTCTAAACCATTCTTTCTTTTTAATACTGTTCACTTCTCTAAGATCCTTATATCATATATAGTCTCTTGAGCTACCAAATTTCAAATGTCTTGCTGATTATATTGGCAATATGATTTTTCTTTAAGATAAAACACCGATACCTCTATAGTGTATCATCATTAGGTAAGGACTATTATATATCCTGGTATAAAATTCAGATGCTCAGAACATAAAACTTGCTTCTCATTAGTTTCTTTCCATTTAATATAATTGTTCATTCAAGAAAGCTTCTCATCTGTTATTTTTATCTTTGCTATCTATTGCTTCAAATGTTTTTGCCCTTCTGTTTTGCCAAAAATAATTGTAGCTAACTAGCTACACCCTGAAGTCATTGTGCATCTTACCACATTAGTTTCGTACATGAAATTGGCTACTGTTTTCAATTCTTTTGTTTTATTATCAAACCACAAAAGAAACACTGATCTTGCCTTCTCCCCCATTCATAGCACAGGTGCTCTTTTTCACATTTCAGGTGTGAAGAATTATTATAATAATCTCAGATAATATTATAACAAGAAAGAAAATTAGATCCTTTAAAAACATTAACGCCTTCATTGCATTGTTGCAGAGCAATATATTCAAAAATAAAATAATTTCAAACTGGTTACACATTTTCCCCTTCCTTTGGGGGAAAAAAGGATGAACCACACACAAGAAATATGCATTATCCTGAGATGATCTCCATGGTAATGGAATCTCATCTTTAATGGCATAGGGTGGGCGAAATTTCAGTTTTCATTTTTTTCAAATTTCATATGCAAAGTCAGTTAATTTTGTAACAAAAATATCAAAGCTAGATTTTTTTTCTTCAAAAAAAATGTGGTATCCTTAGGTGTGTTTGAATCTTACACATCTTTCCTTAACATACATTTCTCTTTTTATTTTTAATTAGAAATACTCAAAACTGTTTATAAATGCTATGATTAAAAAACTTTCCTAATAGAAGCTGAAAGTAAATGCAGAACTCATCTCTTGCATTCCTGTTGCTTTGGTTATAAATATTATTAACTTTTTGGCAGACAGCATGAATTGAACAACTGACCTTGTGAGTAAAAGTAGGCAACTAGTAAACAATGGAGATATTTATTTTTAAGTTACCCCCTATTGGGACAGCTCATTTATTCATCCATTTAAAGTTTCTACCCTGGTTAATTATTTGTACTTATTTGAAAAAAAATCGTTTAGATTTTCAGATAGCTTTGAGTTCTAACTCAGACTTTGCCAGTGACTGAGTATACTTGTGCAAATGATTTATAGCCACTTTAGCTGAGATAAAATGAATAAATATTGCCAAATATTGGACCTTAGACTATGCAATTTGAATGGAAATTCCAGCTGGGATTTTTAGCTACTCATACTTACTACATGGACATATAAGTTGTTGAGAAGAGGGTAATAAGGAGAATTGTCTAGAAATAAGTTATTCAAAAACATTTTGGAAGTTGAGATTTAACTCAGGAGATTCTTTGTTTTAATTAATCTATCTATTAATAGATAGATAGGTAGGTAGGTAGACAGACAGACAGACAGATGTAAAGGCAACTAGGGGATACAATGGATAGAGCACCAGACTCAAGACTTCCAGCACTAGAAAAAGTCAAGCCAAAATCTGACGTCAAATCCTTACTACCTATGTGACCTTGGTCAAATCATTTAACCCCGTTCCCTCAGTTTCCTCATCTGTAAAATCAGCTGAAGAAGGAAATTACAAATCACTCCAATATCTTTCCCAAGAAAACACCAAAATGGGGTTAAGAAGAATTGTACACAACTAAAATGATGGAAAAACATAATAGATAGATAGATAGATAGATAGATACCATAAATATTACATGCATATGCTATTAGCAAATGCAATTGCAGGGATATTCTCTGTTTATAATAATGGAAAACAATTAGGGACAAGCTAGAAAAATTTTGGTTTTGGTTTTGGTTTTCTTTTTTTTTCCTTTCTTTTTTTAAATTAAAGCTTTTTATTTACAAAATATATGCATGGGCAAAACCTTGTGTTCCAAATTTTCCCTTCCTTCTCCCCCGCCCCCTCCCCTAGATGGCAGGTAATCTAATACATATTAAATATGTTAAAATTTATGTTAAATCCAATATTTACCTTTCTGCACAAAGAAAAATGGGTCAAGAAGGAAAAAAAAACTGAGAAAGAAAACAAAATGCAAACAAACAATAACAAAGAGTGAGAATGTTATGTTGTGAACCATACTCAGTTTCCACAGAGCTCTCTCTGGGTGTAAATGGCTCTTTTGATCACAAGACTATTGGAACTGATCTGAATCATCTCATTGCTGAAGAGAACTAAGTATATTAGAATTGATCATCATATAATATTGCTGGTGCCGTGTACAATAATCTCCCGGTTCTGCTCATCTCGGCATCAGTTCATCCAAGTCAGAGATTTGCGTTCCTGGTATAAATCCTACTTGATCATACTGTATTATCTGGGGATGACTTTTTGTAATCCCTTTGCTAATTTTTCATTTAAAATTTTTGCATCAATATTCATTAGGGAAATTTGTCTATAATTTTCTTTCTCTGTTTTCACCCTACCTGGTTTAGCTAACAGCACCACATCTGTGTCATAAAAGGAATTTGGTAGGACTCCTTCTTTCCATATTTTTTCAAGTAGTTTAATATTGGAATTAATTATTCTTTAAATGTTTGGTAGAATTCATATGTAAATCCATTGGGCCCTAGAGATATTGTCTTAGGGAATTGATTAATAGTTTGTTCTATTTCATTTTCTAAAATGGGACTATTTAAATAATTTATTTCCTCTTCTGTTAATCTGGGCAAAATATATTTTTGAACATATTCCTCTATTTCCCTTACTTAGATTATCACATTTATCAACATATAGTTGAATAAAATAGCTCCGAAATATTGCTCTAATTTCCTCTTGGTGGAAGGTTCTGCCTTTTCACTTTTGAGACTAACAATTTGATTTTCTTCTTTCCTTTTTCTAATAAAATTAACTAAAGTTTTATCTATTTCATTGTTTTTTTCATAAAACCAATTCTTGATTTTATTTATTAATTCAATCATTTTCTTACTTTCAATTTTATTACTCTTCCCTTTTATTTTCACAATTTGAAATTTGGTTTTTAATTTGTTTTATTTCTAGCTTTTTTGTTGTAAGTCCAATTCATTGATCTTCTCTTTCTCTACTTTATGCAAGTAAGCATCTAGAGATATAAAATTTTCCCTTATAACCACTTTGCTTCATCCCACAAATTCTGGTATTTTATCTCATTATTGTCATTTTCTTGGATGATGTTGTTGATTGTGTTTTTGATTTGGTCTTTTACCCATTCATTCTTTAACATTAGATTTTTTTAGTTTCCATTTAATTTTTTGTCTATTTTCCCCTGGCCTTTTATTGATGGGTTTTTTATTGTATCATGATCTGAAAAAATGCATTTACTATTTCTGACTTTCTGAATTTGATTCTGAGGTTTTTATGTCCTAATGCATGCTCAATTTTTTTATAGGTTCCATGAACTGCTGGGAAAAAAATATACTCCTTTCTGTTCCCATTCAGTTTTCTTCAAAGATCTATCAAACCTAACTTTTCAAAACTTCTGTTTACCTTTTTAATGTTTTTCTTATTTATTTTGCAGTTTGATTTATTTAGGTCTGAGTGAGCAAGTTTGAGATCCCTCACTAGTATAATTTTGCTGTTTATTTTTTCTTGCAGCTCTTAACTTCTCCTCTAGGAATTTGGATGCTGTATATGCATATATGCTTAGTATTAATATTGCTTCATTTTCTATGATATCCTTTAGCAAGATATAGTTTCCCTCCTTATCTCTTTTAATTAGATCTATTTTTGCTTTTGTTTGATCTGAGATCAGTATCACTACCCCTGCTTTTTTTTTTTTTACTTCACCTGAAGCATAATAAATTCTGCTCCAGCCTTTTACCTTTAGTCTGTATGTATTACTCTGCTTTAAATGTGTTTCTTGTGAATGTTTGTGGCAGCTCTTTTTGTGGTGGCTAGAAACTGGAAACTGAGTAGATGCCCATCAATTGGAGAGTGGCTGAATAAATTATGGTATATGAATGTTATGGAATATTATTGCTCTGTAAGAAACAACCAACAGGACGATTTCAGAGAGGCCTGGAGAGACTTGCATGAACTGATGCTGAGTGAAATGAGCAGAACCAGGAGATCATTATACACAGCAACAACAATACTATATGATGATCAATTCTGATGGACATGACTCTCTTCAACAATGAAATGCTTCAAACCAATTACAATTGTGCAGTGAAGAAGGCCATATACACTCAGAGTGAGGGATGTGAAATGTGGACCACAACATAACATTTTCATGTTCTCTATTGATGTTTGCTTGCATTGTATTTCCTTTATCGGATTATTCTCTCTTATAGATACGATTTCTCCTGAACAAAAAAAATGATGTGTGGCAATAACTATACACATATTCGACTTAAGTATTCTAACATAATTATCATGTAGTGGATATCCTGCTATCTAGGGGAGGGGTGGGGAGTAGGGGGAAAAATTTGTAACAGAAAGCTTTGTAAGGGTTAATGTTTAGTAATTACCCATACATATGTTTTGCAAATAAAAAGTATTAATAATAAAAAATAAAAATAAAAATAAATAAATGTGTTTCTTGTAAGCAACATATTGTGGGATTCTAGCTGCTATCAGCTTCTGTTTTATGTGAGAGTTCATCCCATTCACATTCACAGTTTAAATGATTAATTCTATACATCCTGCCATCTTATTCACTCCAAGTAATGTTTTTTTTCTTTCCCTTCTGCCTTCCCTCCTCCTCAGTACTCTGTTTTTGACTACCACCTTCCTCACACAATCTTTCTCTTTTAGAGCCCTCCCCCTTTCTTACAGCCTTCCCCTACTACTTCTGTTTTCCTTTCTATTAGCTTCCCCTTAGCCTCCCCTTTACTTTCCCCTTTCCTTTCTCACTTCCCTATAAGGTGGGACAAATTTCTCTGTGAAACCAAATATGCCTAATATTCTCTCTTTGAGCCAGATCTGATGAGAGTAAGATTCACACAAGGATCACCCCCTTTCTTCTTTCCCTCGATTAGAATAGGTTTTTGCCTCTTCATGAGATATGTTCCCTCATTTTACCTCCATTTTCCTCTTTTTCCAGTATAATCCCCTTTCTACCTTTTGTTATTTTTTCATATTATCATAATAAATCAAATTATATCCACATTCTCTTTTTAAAATTTTTATTAAAAAGCTTTTTATTTACAGAACATATGAGTGATTTTTTCTACATTGACCTTTGCAAAACTTTTTTTGGTTCCAAGCTTTTCCCCTCCTTCTCCCCACCCCCACCCCTAGATGACAGGCAATCCAATACATGCTAAATATGTTAAATTATATGACAAATCCAATATATTATACCCACATTCTCTAATACATGTAACAGAACTATAGTTCTCAAGAGGTCTTTCCTTTTTACCTTTTTATGCTTCTCTTGAATTATGTATTTGAAGATCAGATTTTTTTGTTCAGCTCAGGTCTTTTCATCAGAAATAGATGAAATTCACTTGTTTCATTGAATGTCCATCTTCTTCCCTGAAATATAATGCTCATTTTAGCTGGATAGACTACTCATGGCTGTAATCCAAGTTTCTTTGCCTTTTGGAGTATCAGATTTCAGACCCTTCAGTCTTTTAAAGTGGAAACTACAAGGTACTGGGTAATCCTGATTGTGGCTCCTCAGAATTTGAATTGTTTCTTTTTGAATGCTTGCAATATTTTTTCCTTGGTCTGGTAGTCCTGAAATTTAGCCACAACAATCCTCAGGAGGTGATCAGTGGATTCTTTCAATGGCTATTTTGCCTTCTGATTCTAGGACAACAGGGCAGTTTTCTTTCATTATTTCCTGAAGGATAATGTCTAAGCTCCTTTTTTCATCATGGCTTTCAGAAAGTCCAATAATCCTTAGATTGTCTCTCCTAGATCTATTTTCCAGGTTTATTGTTTTTCCTAGGAGTTATTTCATATTTTCTTCTATTTTTGTCAAATTTTTTTGGTTCTGTTTGACTGATTCTTAATGTCTTATTGGCCAATTGAATTGTTTTGCTCATTGCATTTTTTTCTATTTCACAAATTCTGTTTTTCATTGAATTGGGATCTTTTTCATATCTATTTTGTAAGGAGTTCTATGCTTTCCCCATTTCATCAAATCTATTTTTAAGAAGCTTTCTTCAGATAATTTCTGTTTTTCCTTTTCCGTACCCTCTTGCAAAGAATTTATTTCCTTTCTCCATTTTTTTTTCTGTCTTTAAAAGATCCTTTTTGAGATCTTCCAAGAAGTCTTTGTGAAATGAGGACAAGTTCATATCTCCCTTTGTGACTTCATCTGGAGTTGCTTTACCTTTGGGAACCTCAGGGTTTGAAATCTGTTCTCTCTCTACATAAAAGTTGTCTAAGGTCTTTTGCAAGAGGGTATATACCGTGATAGGATTTAGAAAATTATTTGATTCATAGATTGTTCCCTATTTTCCCCTTTATTCTCCCTCAGGAAGATCATTCAAACAGTGTGTTCCCTGATTTTCCTTTGTCTTTTACTTCTCTTTGCTTAAATATTTGGATCCTCACAAAATTTCCACACGTGTATATTTCCTTTCAAATTTCCTTATCTTCCTTTATGAAGCATTTTTGCATGGTTATCATCAAAAAGTCTTCCTGAATTCCACTCTTTCCTACTCACCTATACTTCTTTCACACTCTTTTTTAAATTCTATTTATTAATTCAAAACAAATCCAATAATTATAAGGGTTGTGCACATGAAAAAAGAAATGAGACTTCAGAAACAAGGGACATGAGTCTCCAAAGATCCTGAAAATGCCCAGAACCTCACTTAGGTGCTTCATATCACCATCCACCTCCTCTCTCTCTTTTATTTAACCCTACTTTCCTTCATGCAAGAGCATTCCAGACAGGTTTAAAGATAAATTGCTTGTTATATAATTTTGTGGGTTTTCTGTTTTCATTCCTAGTATTACAACTATACAGTTTTCTATTATTTTTCATTGCAAATATATTATATTTCAGCTACACCATGGGCTAAATAAGCTATTGTGAACTAGCCAGGGATCCAAACTGCAATGTATAACATTATTTCTGTGGGAAAATGCATTCCATGTTTCAAACAACAGATTTGTGAATGAACTTTTGGAACACAACTCATTTGTAAGTTGAGAACTGCCTATAATCATACCTTGAACTCTAGATGACACCTTTCTTCTCAAGAGATTCTTCTCAAGAGATCAAAATGCTTTTATATATAATATGCCATTGAGTCTTAAACATTCTGATGAGGAAGATAAAAGAATTATCTTCACTTTGGAGATGGAGAAATTTAGGCAACAAAGTATGAACACGAGGCATTAAGAAAATTGAAAAGGTCTTTGGTATGGAATCAAAAGCCTTAGGTTTGAATCTTGCCACTACTTCCCTTAGTTTCTTAACCAAATCGCCTCTCTTTTGTTGTACTCAGTTTCTCAACTGTAATATGAGAGTATTGAATTAGATGAAATTTAAGAGCATTCAAGATCTCATATTCTAACTCAACAACTCAAAGAGTTGGTACAAATCTTATTCATAAATGTATGTAAAGTTTATTCAATATCCTTTACTTGGGATACATCTGCTAGGAATATAAAGGATTTATGCCCTTGTGTCTAATGTTGTGAAAAGGATCCTGATAGCAAATAAAACAAAAACACTAAATGACACCTAGAAGTTTTAGTTTCTGTCATTCAAGCAATTTTGTTAATAGTTACAATTTCATCCAAACATATGCCAATCAGGAAGAACTATGTGGATAAACATATCAAACTGGCACCATATATGCAAATCTCATCTTTAACCATTTTTTTCTTTAGGCATTATGCTGTTTACTAAATGGGAGGTGCCTATTTAAGGGAGTGGTATGCTGATGTTTGTTTAACAAATGACTGTGCACAACATAATTTAGATTTTCAAATTCTCTCTGTACTATTATCACTTTCTCTATTTCTTTCTTAAGTCTGGACAATCAACAAAGCAATGAATTATACCCTGATTTATAGTTTGTCATTTTCTGACATGTAAAGGCTCACAGAGGATTTTTGACAATTGGCTTTCTGGAATTTGAGTTGGCTCCAGCATACACCTTCCATAAGAATAATAGAACCCTAGAATTATAAATAGAAGGAATATCAAAGGTGAACTAGTTTAACTCTCTCACTGTATAGATGAGGAAATTAAGGATTTGGAGAGGTCAAGTGACCTACCCAATAATGACTCATGAAAGATTTAAATCTAGGTCCTCTGATAACAGATTCAGTGTTTTTTTTTTTTTCACTGTACTGTGCTATCTGCATTTTCCTAAGTATAATTAAGTACTATACTCCCTAAGAACATATTTTACTCTGGGATATTGAATAAAAAGTCAAACAATTACAAGACTCTTTTGTGAAGGACACTATAGTCCAGTATGTTTTATTTCTTCCAGTGCATTATACAAATGAGACCATCATAAATGTGAATTTTGTCAAAATTATTAAATTCTTCAAGACATTTCAAATCTATTGTCTTAATTTTTCTACCATGGAAAAAAATGCCATATCTGAAGTGGTAGGATCCTGCATTCAAATCCTCCTTCTGTTGCTTATGATTTATGTTTTATAAGTATTTAAAGTATGATACTACTACATTGCTAATGAGGCCATTATTTATTTTCAGTTTTCATTGTAAGCCAATTTGCAAGATGTAAGAAAAGATAGGTAGTGTGGTTTGATAGGTTATTGGAAGAGAAATCAGAAAGATTCACTTTCCTTTGTTCAAATATGCCCTTGAACACTTACTATCCAAATAACCCTGAGCAAGTCACTTAAAATCATTTACCTCAGTTATCTCATCTGTGAAATGGACTAAAGAAAGAAATGACAAATCCCGCCAATATCTTTGTAGAGAAAACCCCAAATTGGGTTATGAAGAGCGAGTCACAAATAAAAACAATCAAACAACAGCAATTACAACATACAAGGCATGTACAGAATATCTCCATAATCCTATTCTCTACTAAGATGTTCCCTCAGTTATTTCCTGATTTTCTATTCTTCACAGAATGCCTGGTCTTGTTCAACATTTAATTTTATGGCACTAAGTCCTATTTTATGACTATGAAAATGAGTAAACTATGGTAAATCACTTAAATAGAATATATATACATATATATATTCTATTAATAGAATCTATTATTCTATTAATAGATATATTAAATATATATCTATATGCAGCAACTAGTTGATGCAATGGATAGAGTGTGGGCCCTGGAGTCAAGACCTGACTTCCTCATAGTAAGAGCCATCTAAAACATGAATAGATGTCATAGGGAAGCACTAGAGGTCTTTACAATTGTACCTCTTCAAATAAAGATTGAATGGTAATATGTTGAGGGAAGTATTTCAGAAATAATTAAGACTTGAATACCAGCCACTGAATTCTTCCATATTTTAAATTGTGTTGCTCAATAACACTGATTTTGTCACATATATAGGTATAGTCTTCATTCAAGAAATTTTGAAAATTTACATAAAAGGGGACTTAATAATCATAGTAGTTTACTTTTTGTTTACTTTGCAGAGCTAGGTGCTTTATAAATATCCCTTTATTTTCCACTCCTAAAATTCCTGAAAGCTATTATTATTTGTAATTTTCATGGGGAGAAACTGAGGAAGTCAGAGTTAATTGATTTACTAAGAGTCACACAGATAGAGTCTTCAATACTTAAACTCAAATCTTCTAGATTTCAGCTCTATACTGTATTATTCCACTTATTTTGCTTGGAAAATAGCCCATACAACTACAAAACACTCTCCATACAAATAAAGTCAGATCTAAACAATTGGAAAAACATCAAGTGCTCTTGGATAGGTCGAGCGAATATAATAAAGATGGCAATACTACCTAAACTAATCTATTTATTTAGTGCTATACCAATCAAACTCCCAAGAGATTATTTAACTGACCTAGAAAAAATAACAACAAAATTCATCTGGAAAAACAAAAGGTCAAGAATTTCAAGGGAATTAATGAAAAAAAATGCAAATGAGGGTGGCCTAGCTGTACCAGATCTAAAACTATATTATAAAGTAGTGGTCACCAAAACCATTTGGTACTGGATAAGAAATAGAGTAATGGATCAGTGGAATAGGTTAGGTTCACAGGACAAAATACTCAATGACAATAGTAATCTAGTGTTTGATAAACCCAAAGACCCCAGTTTTTGGGATAAAAACTCACTATTTGACAAAAACTGCTGGGATAATAATTGGAAACTAGTATGGAAGAAATTAGGCATTGACCCACAGCTAACACCATATACCAAGATAAGGTCAAAATGGATTCATGATCTAGGCATAAAGAATGATATTATAAACAAATAGAACAATGTAGGATGGTTTACCTCTCAGACCTGTGGAAGAGGAAGAAATTTGTGACCAAAGAAGAACTAGAGGTCATCATTAATCACAAAATAGATAAGTTTGACTATATCAAGTTAAAAAGTTTTTATACAAACAAAATGAATGCAGACAAGATTACAAGGGTAGCAGTAAACTGGGAAAATATTTTTACATCCAAAGGTTCTGATAAAGGCCTCATTTCTAAAATATATAGAGAATTGACTCAAATATATAAGAATTCCAGCCATTCTCCAATTGATAAATGGTCAAAAGATATGAACAGACAATTTTCAGATGAAGAAATTGAAACTATTTCTGGTCACATGAAAAGGTGCTCCAAGTCACTATTGATCAGAGAAATGAAAATTAAGACAACTCTGAGATACCACTACACACCTGCCAGATTGGCTAAAATGACAGGAAATGATAATGATAACTGTTGGAGGGGATGTGGGAAAACTGGGACACTGATACATTGTTGGTGGAACTGTGAAAGGATCCAACCATTCTGGAGAGCAATTTGGAGCTATGCCCAAAAAGTTATCAAACTGTGCATACCCTTTGACCCAGCAGTGTTTCTACTGGGCCTATATCCCAAAGAGATTTTAAAGGAGGAAAAGGGACCCACATGTGCAAAAATGTTTGTGCCAGCCCTTTATGTAGTGGCAAGAAACTGGAAATTGAAAGGATGCCCATCAATTGGAGAATGGCTAAATATATGGTATATGAATGTTATGGAATATTATTGTTCTGTAAGAAATGAGCAACAGGAGGATTTCAGAGAGGATTGGAGAGACTTGCATGAACTGATGCTGAGTGAAATCAGCAGAACCAGGAGAACATTATACATAGCAACAAGACTATACGATGATTAATTTTGATGGACATGGTTCTCTTCAACAATGATGTGATTCAAACCAGTTCCTATTGTTCAGCGTTGAAGATAGTCGTATACATCCAGAGAGAGGCCTGTGGGAACTGAGTGTGAACCACAACACAGCATTTTAACACTTTCTGTGAATATTTCCATGCATTTTGTTTTCCTTCTTAGGTTGTTTTTTCTTCTTCTCTTTCTAGATCTGATGTTTCTTGTGCAGTAAGATAACTGTATAGATATGTATACATGTATTTGTCATATAATTTATCCTATTTAGCATGTATTAGATTACCTGTCATCTAGGGGTGAGGGGTGGGGGGAAGGAGGGGAAAAGCTTGGGAAAAAAAATTTTGCAAAGGTCAATGTAGAAAAATCACTCATATGTTTTGTAAATAAAAAGCTTTAATAAAAAAAAAAGGAAAATAACCCATACATATTGCGAATTGACTTAAAAGTAGAACAATAGTAAGTGGTGGTCTTACCAAGAATATGTTAGTTTCTCATTTTATAAACACCTACTTCGCATGCACAAGGAACAGACAAAAGTCTTGTTTCCCCCTTTGAAACTCATGCCTAATAAGCAAAAAGGGATTATTCTAGTCTGAGATGGTTATACTAAATATTTCCTATAGCACTAGAAGCACAGTCCCAGTTTGCATTTATTTCTTGGAAGGAGGTGAAAATCTGACAGCTCACAATGAAGTAGAAACTCAAGCTAAAACAGACACCATTTTGTGCCCACTCAGTCTTAATCTTTCCAGGGTCATACATGTGTAAGTAGCTGTTTGTTTATAGTTGAGACCTTCTGTGGGTAAATCTGGCAGGATACCAAAAACATTTAGCATAGATATTTCCTTTTCAATGCATGTGTTTGAATTTTCTTTTTTCCTGTTGATGAACTAAGTATAGCAAATGCAAAGTGATTTTCAGGAATTTATTTTAAACCATAAATGCTTCCTCTTCTTCCTTATGGGAAGGATTCATATTTGGTAGAAAACTGCTTCCTTCCCTCTTATATATCAAAGCCCCATTTCATTCAGTGGTTTAGCAGAATAAAATATTAAATTAAACTAATTTAAACCCCTCTGATCACCATCATAATAGAGATCAATAATAAGGAAATAAATCTTAACTATTAGTATGGCAATTTTAATTCCATATGTCAAAAATTCATTATTTTTATCCTTTTACATTTTTAATTAAAAATCATTTTGTTTGAGATATTTTGTTTTATATCACCTTTATTTTTCATTATCTCAGCAAAGCAAAGCAAAGTGAAATGGGTTTCACAGAGGATGGAGAGCTGTGCTTAAAGCCTAGAAGACCTAAGTTCAAATTATGCTTTACAAACTTAGTAATCACTAATTAACTTTTCTCAATCGCTAAATACAATCATTCAACCTATCAATCAACAAGTATCTAAAGGTTGAATGCAGTCCAATATCTGTCTTGGGGAGAATGAACGAAGAGATATAGAAATTTTTTTTTCACTAAAATGAGGAATTTTGAGTCAGTAGAAGAGAAGGTTTGGGGAAAATGAAAGCCATTCTCAAGTATTAGAAGAGCTGTTAATCAGGAATTATCTTTGTTTTGAATGGCTCCCATAGTAAAGTTGTCTGTAGAATGAGAGGCTTACATTGACTCACCTTTCAGGTCCCTTCAAGTTCTACCTTTACATTTCTATAGTTTTCTTCCTCCTCCAATCTACAGTCAGCCTTCACAAAAAAGAAGGAAATGTATATTGGTGGGGTTTTCCCCCCATATTAATTTCTGAAAGAAAGAGAAAAAAGAAGGAAGCAAGCAAGGAAAGAAAGAAGCAACAAAAAGAGACAAAGACACAGAAAAAGAGACAGAGAGAGATAGAGACAGACAGAGACAGAGAGACAGAGACACACAGAGAGGGAGGAATATTCTTTTATCTCTTCTTGCTAATCTTGGTCATTATAATTATACAGTGTTAAGTTTTTACCATTATTATTATTTTCATTTTCTTTTTTGTAATCATTCTGGATATGTTTTTCCCTGGTTTTACTTTACATAACTTTCAATAAGCCTTTGCATGTTTTCCTGATTACTTATATATATAGCTTTTATAATACAATAAAATTCTACCACACAATATTTCTTACTCTTGTCAAAAAATAACATAAAACCCCACAAACTCTTTCTAAAATTGTCCTCAAACTTTTTCAAAATCAGGCCTAAGAAAATTGGTGAAGACTTGGAATTCTGTTTTGGTATCTTTGAGTTTTTCTTCTTAGTACCATTTTTATCTCTCTATAGTATATCAATTCCAATTCCATCCCCCCTTCAAACCCATTCCAGGTGCTGAATGAAATGTTCTCACTTGTGTCTCAATTAAAACCTCTTCCCAGAACATGATATAATATTCATCATTAACAAATTGTTGGGCACTCAAGTCAAGGTAGTGTCTTCTGTCATCAGAGGTACAACACAAATACATGTATACATGTGATTTTTTGAAAGGAATTTTACCTTAAGAAGGAGCATGACCTTGTGCGTTTTCTTTTTCAGTTTCCCTAAAATCACATCATAAATAAACCATGTGTAAGGCTGGGCCTATTAAAATTAGGACATACATGCTACTCACACAAACTAGGTTTTTACAACAGCAGACAGGGGAGTGAAGGGCTGACAATGATGTCAATAGCTGTCAAATAATTCAGGAATTTAGCTGTTCTGTTTTATATGCATTGATTGGTTACATGACCCAAATTCAGAGGCTAAATGCCAATGCATTTTATATAATATATACATGTCCAAGTAGAGGGAAACCAGTCCATTCAAAGATAGACCTGACAATTAATGAAAAAAAATGCAAATTAGGGTGGCCTAGCTGCACCAGATCTAAAACTATATTATAAAGCAGTGGTCACCAAAACCATTTGGTACTGGATAAGAAATAGAGTAGTGGATCAGTGGAATAGGTTAGGTTCACAGAACAAAATTCTCAATGACAATTGTAATCTAGTGTTTGATAAACCCAAAGACCCCAGTTTTTGGGATAAAAATTCACTATTTGACAAAAACTGCTGGGATAATTGGAAACTAGTCTGGAAGAAATTAGGCATTGACCCACACCTAACAACATATACCAAGATAAGGTCAAAAATGGATTCATGGTCTAGGCATAAAGAATGATATTATAAACAAATTAGAACAATGTAGGATGGTTTACCTCTCAGACCTGTGGAGGGGGAAGGAATTTGTGACCAAAGAAGAACTAGAGGTCATCATTAATCACAAAATAGATAAGTTTGACTATATCAAGTTGAAAAGTTTTTGTACAAACAAAATGAATGCAGACAAGATTAGAAAGGTAGCAGTAAACTGGGAAAATATTTTTACATCCAAAGGTTCTGATA